>VWZI01003273.1:60737-192236 GCA_013396835.1 Psilopogon haemacephalus | reverse complement strand
GGAGAGGGAGAGGGAGAGGGAGAGGGAGAGGGAGAGGGAGGGAGAGTAATTTTCATTTTTTCATATGAGCAATCTGAAAAGCAGGGTGGTGGACATCATCAAGATGTTTACCTGAAGTCACAGGCCTCCATTCCCTTTCCCACTGTGATGCCCATGTGAGAGTGAGACAGGAAAATCCATGTACCAGATAGAGACATCTAGCCCAAACCCAGGACAGCCAGCCACTAATGGTACAGACCATGAATAGATCATAATAGACCATATTCCTTTCTTCAGGAACAAAGAACTGTTACAAAATCTCTTTTCTGTGAGATATTCTCAGCTTCCATCAGGTCTGAGCATTTACAGGTCACTGTCAGTCTGAAAAAAAAATCCATGTTGCTTATGAAGATGGTCAGATTTGGCCATATTTGTGAGTAAACATGTCAGTAAGATGTATCAATTCTGTAGGAAAAGATCCAGAAAGTGAACTTGTTTACATCAAAAATTGTACCTTCAGAGCTAGTCTCTTATTCAGAGGGACTTCTAGAAACAGGGAAAAGGTTACTTAGAGGATCTTGCTTTCTGTTGGCAAAGCGTTCCAGAAAACCTCAGAGATGGAGATAATAGCTGAGTAAAACACCTGAAGAATCTGTCTGAAGTGCTAAAACCTAATTTGTAACACCCAGGAGTTTGCAAACTGGTCACTCTGTGACAGCTTGTGCTCTCCAAGAGCTTCTGCACAAAAATGGCCTCCTCAAGCTTAGACTGTATTGAAGGTCACCTCTGTAGAACAGCAAGATGTTATTCATGAAGGTATGAAGCAGTTCTCCTAAGGAAAAAAAAATAGTGAAAAAATATCAACCTGCTTTGCTCATAAAACCAGCTGCTCTGCTTCCTGAGTGAGCTTGGAAAATGTGGATGAGGAGCTGAGCTGCAAGGCTTGAATCCTGGCCTGCAGCAAATGCCCTGCAAATCCATTTCACAGGCAGGGATGCTGAACCCACCCAGGGAATGCACATGGACAACTGGTGAGGATCTGAGGTGAGAATGTAAAAGTTTCTCTGTGACAGCAAGGACAAATGAAGTCAAAGTAAAAAAGCTGGTTCCTTAACTTTTTTCATGTAGTTTTTTGGAAGAAAAGAAAAAGTCAAACAGACTCACATCTGCCTGGGCAGGGGAATATCAGAATGGGGAAAAAAGGCTCCTCAGATTGAGGTTTTCCCCCATTTTATCTCTGTTCCAGGGAGCTGGACTCTAAAGAGCCAGCCTACTGGCTTCCAAAACTGAAAATAATTTGGGCATGGGCATTTTGGAGAAAGATGCTCTCCAAGATTAAAATCTTGCTCTTTATGTTCATTCATCCCAGCTCAAGAAAAAAAAATTTTAATTTTTAAAAACAAAAATGTTTCCACAAAATAGTGTCAGTTGGCTTTCAAAGGCCAGTCTTTCCTTCATTACTGTAGTACCTATAGCTCCAGCAGAAATGCAGACACCTGTAGTGATCAAAACCAAAAGAAGCATGAGACAGAAACAGACCAGACAACTTCACAAAGCTTCCCAAATCCCAGCACTGTGCTCAGCACATATCACAGTTCTGCAGAGCCTTCCCAACCCAACGAGACTAACAATGACCTGCCCCAGGGACAACCTCAGATCTGCATGCTTGAGCAGTTACTGAAGCAGCTGTGAGATCCATAGGCGGCCTCCTGCTGTCTCAGCCTCTCTGAACCAGTGTTCAAACCCCACTGGCCATGAGCATACCTCCAGGAGTGGGTCTGTACAAGCTAGGCACAGAATTTGCTCACATGGGCTATGCCTTCAAGAAATAAGACAGATAGAGGATGGTCTGTGGCAGGATCAAGCCTTCAGAGGGCCAAAAGCATGAACAGTTTCTGAGTTAAGATTGTGAAGATCAAGCAGCAATCAGACACAGTTGTATCACTGCCACATCTTCAATGTAGATAACAAGGCCCTTTCTTCCTTTGAAATTTTACTCATTGTATCCAGAAGGAGAGTCTGACAGTGAAGAGGGAGATGTTATCTTCAGTTTCCTGGCTTTTTAATATTACATATGCATGGCTGCAACCAGTGTATCTTCCACTGACACTAGCCCCAAGGTCCAGACAGTTCAAAGAAGTAGACTGAGCACGTGAAACAGAGGCAAATGTATGTTTCCATTATCCTTAGGAGTGAGTTACTATTACCACTCACTATTTGCACAGCAAACAAGTGCAAGAAGTCCCACATCTGACTTAACTGACTCCTCTGTGCCTGTAATATTGCATGGCATCTAGGAAATAAAACAAATACAGTTATAGTTACAGTCACAACAGTTTTCACACATGTTCAAAGGATGTCAGGGGTTAGAAGGGACCCAAAGAGATCATCGAGTCCAACTCCCCACACCAGAGCAGAACCATATAACTAGTGCAGGTCACACATGAATACATCCGGATGGGCCTTGAAAGTCTCCAGAGGAGACTCCACAACCTCTCTGGGGAGCCTGTTCCAGTGCTCTGTGACCATTACAGTAAAGACTTTCCCCCTTGTGTTGAGGTGGAACCTCCTGTGCTGCAGCTTACACCCATTGCACCTTGTCTTATCACAGGAAGCAAATGACAAGAGCCTGCCCTCCCCACTCCTGACCAGCCCTCAGATATTTATAAACATTTATTAAATCCCCTTTCAATCTTCTCTTCTCCAGACTAAAAAGCCCCAGGTCCCTCAGTCTCTCCTCATCAGGCAGTGCTCCAATCCCCTAATCATCCTTGTAGCCTTCCACTGAACCCTCTCCAACAGATCCCTGTCCCTCTTAAACTGGGGAGCCCAAAACTGAATGCAGTACTCAAGATGAGATCTCACCAGGGCAGAGTAGAGGGGGAGGAGAACCTCCCTCAATCTGCTGGACACACTCTTCTTAATACACCCCAGGATCCCATGGGCCGTCTTGGCTACAAGGGCACATTGCTGTCCCATGGATAACTTGTTATCCACCAGCACTCCCACATCCCTCTACACTGAGCTACTCTGCTCTGAAGTTGTTTTTCTTGAGCAGCAGCAGTATGCTCACAAATGTTGTATTCAGCTGAGGTCCTCTGCAGCAATCATTTTTACAAACTTGTATTGCCTTTAAAGAAAAATCCCAGAGCAATATTCTGGTTTTGAGAGCTAGAGAAGTCTGTAGAGGATGAGATGTTGTGAGCTACTAGTCCAAAATCCAGAAATGCCATGAACAGAAATAGCAGGAGATAAGACTTTGTAAATAACAGACACTTTTACACAATGCTCTACAAACGGCTTTATACTTGCCCCTCAGTACAGAAAAAAATTACATTGCCAGGTCAGAGCAATAGCCACAGGTTCTCAAGGCAGGAGACAGAGCTATAAAACTTCCCAGATGGGTTTCTGCTGCAAAGACGTGGGGGGCTGGCATGTTTCCCTTTGAAAATAATGTGAGGACTTAGTGAACCACAAGGAAGTGTTTAACTCTGTAGATAACTAGGTGAATAAAGCAGAGGAAGAGGCAAGAAGATAGGTTTCCCCATCCTCTTTATTCCATAAGGAGATAGGATTGAGCTTTCAGAAGGTGAATGCCTTTTCTTATATTAGGGATGTAAAGAACCTCCATTTTCTTCAAATCATTTTCAGTCCCTGGAATGTTGTGCATCCAGACCTACCTAATTTGTCAAGCGGTCTGGAGGCACATGGCTCCCTGATTTGTGAGATTTTTTTGGCATGAAGGAACTTCCATCCAAAAGATGTATTTCTTGTTTCCCTCACAAGCACCAGAAAAGAGAGCTTCTCCCTAGAGATCACATTCTCCAGCATGTTTCTAAGGTAGTTGACTGATGAGCACCAGAGTAGCTTCTTGCAAATAAATGGTGTACAAATACTACTCTTCCATTAAGGCCTGGTTGCAGCATTGCTCACTCAGTGTCAGGCTTAAGTAACTTACACAGAAGTATCCAGGGTCATGAGCTGAGGATGATTAAAGTTCAAATGAAAACCTTTCAGAGACTCTATCAAAGTTGTGATAGCAGTAAAGAAAATTCATGGTAGATGGTTAATATGCTGATATACAGTGCAAAGCCAACTACTGGCTACAAGTAAATAGAAGCAAACATACTGGATTTATTCCTTGCAGCTTGCAAAGAGAGAAAGTTGTGGTTTAAAATTACAAAGCTTTTGCATGTGCAAGCAATTTAGAGCGAACACTTAGGGCAGTGTGTGTTCTACAGACTGGGGAGAAGAAGGAGGAAATAAAACAGTATTCTTGATCTTCCTTTCACTTGCAGTAGAATTTTTTTTTTTTTTCTGGTCTCTACCTTTACACCAACAGAAAACAGAAGTATGCATAATTACTCTGAGACCAACCAAATCTTTCTTCAGAGTACCTATATTGCAAAGGTACCTATGTATTTTATTTTCCTCACTCTCTCACTGCCTTCGTTGTAGTCAATAGCAAATTTGTCACCAGGAATTTGCATAAGCCTACATTAGTGTATTGAAAGAAATGCAAGTGGACAGGAACCTTTTTTAAACAAAGGCACCTACAAAGGCTTCTCATTCCTAGGTAACAGCATCTGTATAGCTTTCTACTATCAAAAGGCTGAGACAACTATTGTTGATAGCAGTACACTACATAAAGTACAGTAATGATGTGCTAGAAGTGAGGTTTGCTTCCCCAACCAGTGCAATAATAAGGAAAGATAAAAAGTAATTTAGATTAGGAATCTTTTTACAGCCTTCCACCACAACATTGTTTTCCCCATCTTAGTCCCATTTGTAAACCTCACTCATATAGGGGAGCCTTGATATTTCTGCCTTGATGTACCCACAAACAGTAGTTCTGATAACACTGTTATTATTCAAATTTATAATAATAGGAAGGTGGGCAAGAGGATACCACTTACATTTCCAGATTAATTGCAAGAGTCAGTGTAAGTATGCTTCAGGCACCCTACAGCAATGAAACTTTAAATTCAGCCAGGACTATCTTTGCTTTTCTAACATGTAGTTCATAATGGAAGTACTAATTTACAGTATGATCAATTCCAATTAAAAACAGGTTAACCAAACATGGGAAAAATAACTTCATTTTAGACACTTTCTTCTCATGCCTTCAAACTGAATGTCTCCAAAGAATACCTACACTTAGAATTGAAAACATAGCAGAAATATCCTTGGATTGTCAGAATATGGTTCCAAAGAAGTGCTTCCAGATTGGAAAGGATGATACTTTCCACTTACAGTTGTAAGACAAGTTAATTAGGTACAATAAACTACATAGTAATTTTGAAGCAGCTCCAGTGGAAATTATGGTAATTACACAGTCATTGAAGTAAAAAAGCTCTAAATAGAAAAATACAGCTCAAATGTCTATGTGCATGTAGATACTCTAACTTTAGTTCTTTTCTTTTCCCCTCTAAGTTCAAAATACTGAGTATCCACCTACCCTGTGTGCATCTTTCTTTACAATTTGTGGCTCAGTTTGAAGTATTGAATCATTTTGTGAGACTCTCTGAAAGCACTGAGATGTTTACATGCTTTGCTGAACTGCAGCTATAACATCTGACACAGTGCATGACTGAGCCCTTGGCCATTTCACCTCCACTGTATGATACCACTCCATTAAACCTCATTTCTGGCTAGAGGACAGAAGCACAGCCAAGAGGAAAAGGAGAAACAGTTCATGTGCAAGGTGCTTTCTTGCTCAGAATGCAGTGTCAAGTTTAGAGTATGCTTTGGTTTAGGTCCTGGGCCAAAAATCTTGTCTTCTGGTCCAGTGTTCTCTTATGCCAATAGAATGTCCATTAACTTATCCAGCACTAACTGCAGGTAAATGACGAGCAAAGAAAGCTCTAGAGCTTTCTTTCTTTCTAAAGAAACACATCTGTACTCTTGAAAATTAGTGAATATATATACTGAGAAATACTGAGAAGTCCTTTTTGAAGACTAAAACTAGCTCTTCATTGAATAAGAAAAGCAGACACACCACTTCTCCCTTACAGGATTGGAAGGTCTCCCCTGAGGCATAGCAGCGGAAGAGTGGATCTAGTGACCTTCACTTGTCAGAGCTCACGGCCAACACCATCTTCTGCAGGAAAAAAACAAGATGAAGCCAAAAGGCCCAGTGGCAAAGACTAGGACTGTCCCTTTGTCATGGTCTCCTTGAGGAGCCATGCAGTGCTTGAAACAAAACACATCCTAAATCCCCTTGAGGAAAGTAGGTTGTGAAGAGTTGACAGAGACTGCTACAGCCTTTGAGAACAATGGAAAAGCTTCAGGAAGGAGCTGTACAGAGTGTCCCAGATACGCTGTGTAAGGAGAGAACAGTTTGACTCCTCACACACAGTAAGGTATAAGTTAGAGGGGGGAAAAAAAATCCTTCAAATACTCAAACATGCATTCATGTACTTTCCCCCCATAGCCCATAGAGATTTCATTGTGTGACTCATGAAATGTGTCATTTTAAAACCTTAGAGGATAAGTTGTCAGAATACATTGTGCTTTAAAGCCTTTCTTTGGTCTCTCATTTAAATCTTTGAAAGACTAAGTTATTTTTTCACATTCACTTTGGTTTTAATATTGTAGAAATGAATATGCCTTCTCTCTTGTGAGTTAAGCTCTTCAAGTATTCTAGATAAACGTAATGTGAGGCATGAATTGTGAAAATGACAATTGTTCCTTATGGCCCTCTATATGCAGAGCAGCTTCAAGTCTCACAGACCCTTCAAAATTCCTTCTCCTCCTTTGGTGGTTACAGCTTAACACCACACTGATAATAAAAGGTAAATGAGTTCCTGAAGCAGAATAAGTATCAAGTATATGAAGCTTTTTTGAATGTGGATGCTGCTCTTACTATTATGGGTAATTAGAGGGCTTTCAAAGTGTGTTTCCTGACTTTCTGTTGCTTGGTTACTGTGCACTGAATTCTTTCTCTAAGAGGTCACAGAAATGTCAGAAAATCCATATTTTAGGGTGGGGGTTTCAGATATTTGTTTGGTTTTCTTTTTTTCCTGGGAAGAGAGACAAATACTCCCATCAGCACAGCAGCATATAGTTTTGTTAAAATAACTTCATGTCTTCCATTAGCGGGTAGAAAACAGAATTATTATTTGCCTAGCTCCACAAAGCTGTGCAATTTCTGAGTGATGCCAACTATATAACATGCTTACTGTGCCAAAGAGCCTAGGAACTGCAAACACACTGATGAAATTTGGCATGGTACAGGTCAATATAACTCATGGATACACTGACAAATAGCCATTACTGGCCTGATGCAGAGCCTAGTGGAGTCAACAGGAAAACACACCAAGCCAGCTACAATGCTATAGAAGTTCTAAGGAATTTCTGAGATTGGAAGCTTTGCAAACTTTGCTCAGCATAGGAAAAAATATTAACTTAGAAGGAAGCTAATGAGACAGCAGATAAAATTATGTTCTCCAAAGAGATCCAAGTCACAGTTTCTGCAGCCCCTAAAACATTGACTGGTTTTCACCAAGGGAAAACCAACTAAACTTAGTTATTTTTACCTGCATTTTAAGGCGCAGGACTTTGAGAATATATCTCATCTTCAGCAAATTCCCAGATCTTTCTACTCTGAGACAGGTTTAGTAATATACAGTCCATGTTTTACACTATTCCCGCCAAATGGATACTGTCAAAAAACGCTACTTCCCTTCACCTTGAGCAGTGTGATCAAGTTTGCAAAATGCAGTTTAGATTAAATGAATGCCCCTGAGATTAAATGAATGCATTTCAACGGGGATACAATATGGAGGTGTTCACCACTGACCATCAATCATTTTCTTGCAGAGCTAGAGGCTTCCAGCAGTTGTCACTGTATTTGTTCTGCAAGAACATGCAATCATTTCCTAAAGGTGTGCTTAGGAGAAAAGAAGGGCAGACAACACATTCTGCACTTAAGAAATCATATCTATATAATCATAAAAATAGAGAACATTTTCCTGATTATGAAATAGCACAGCTACACAATCTTTAGACCCCCTCCACAGGAAAATCTTCTGGTAGTTGGCAGCACAGAAAGTGGAAACTCTGGGTCCCCAGTCATCTTTGGCCACAGACTCACTGCACAATATTAAATAAACTAAACTCAGCCCATCACCTAGTGAAGGCAGGTATTTTGACGGAAAACTAGAACTTCATTTTGCCCTGGTTTGAGGCTAATTGGAATATTTTACTGAGAGATATTAAATCTTTGGGTGTGGAGAAAACAGTGACCTATATCACTCAGCCTTCTGCTGAGAGAAGCAAGTAGTCAAAATCTAAGATAAGACACTTGCTTCTCACACACTTCTCAGTTAGTACTCGCTCTCTCTCTGGCAGTCTGTGTGGTTGCATCTGCCTTAACTCTTTAGTCCAGTCTAATCTTTTTCCTCTAACCTCCTTGTCATCTTTTTGACATCTCACCTCAGATCCCTCCAGATTTATCATGTGAGATATACAGGGATTGATCTGGATATTTCTGAAGGGCAGGAAAGAGGGAGAAGGAGGGAGGAGGTTTGGGTCAGGAGACTCCTGGCAATCTGACTGTTTTGGGAGGGATTTTGTGTCTCTGTATTACTTTTAACTTGTATATAACTGTAAATATTTGTGTATATTATATATATATATATGTATATGTATACACACATATGCTTGTAAATTGTGCTAAGCTGTAAATACAGCTTCCTTAACTTCCATCCAAACTATCACACATCTTTAATGTATCACCAGAAAAAGACAAATTTTATCTTTCCTTATGATGTTCCACCAGAAGGACTTCTTCAACTTAAAATTATAAAAAGGGTATAAATAAGTATATAACTTTTACTAAGATTAAAGGATTCCTTAATACAAATCACTATCACTAAAACAAAATATCACAAATCCAGTCTTTAAAGTAAGAGGAAGGAGAAAATGCAATCTAGATACAGTAATGCCTGTTGTTCTTTAAGTACATATGTGTGTGTAACTCACTACTTTTTCTTAGTTTAGAAGTAAAAATGTATTAAATCATATTGTTTGGATGCTATCATTTCTTGTTACAAATTATNTATATTAACAATTATTAACAATTTATATTAACAATTATTAACAATTTATATTAACAATTATTAACAATTTATATTAACAATTATTAACAATTTATATTAACAATTATTAACAATTTATATTAACAATTATTAACAATTTATATTAATTTTTATGTCCAGGTGAAGATTGTTAATACCTATGAAAACTGTTTATTAACATTAAATCTCACCAAAAAAGTTATTTACAATGTTTGAAATACAGAGTTTGGGTACTTATGCACACAGGGAACAGGAAAAACTAGAACATTTTAAGAAGTAACTAGCAAATGCAAACATTAAAGCTGGAAAGAAGTTCCTAGTTTCAATTATACCTTTTGCCCACCTGAGGACTTAAGAGGCTCCTTTCTGCTACTAAGGCAGAAAGGCACAATAGAATCTAGTTACAGAATTTCATAGAGAGAGGCTTTGAATATTTACTCACAAAATTAGCCCCTGACTCGCTACAGCTTCAGACAGCACTCAAACACTACAGGGAGTTCTGTAGATGCCTTGTCAGCCACTGAGGCTTCTGATTCTTCCCAAGCTTCACAGGATGCTGGGAAAAGGAGACAGATGACCTTATCCTGGCCCCTCTGGACAATCTGTGTCCTCCTTCCAGAGCTTCTCATCTTAGCAGGTGTAGGCAGGATGCAATAAGGCAGTGAGGCATAACACTGCCAGAAGCAGAGAGCAATGGGAGCAGGCAGCAGCAGCAAGCAGCAAGCAAGCACGAATACAACAGCAGAGCATGTTGTGCTACCTGCTCATCTCTTTTTATCAATACAGCCTGAGACTAATGGGCCTTTGGACACAGAATAGCCAGTTAGAATGGCAGGCAGCAGAGCTCGACCATATTAGATGAAGCCATAGGCTTGCTTTACCCAAATTTGGAAAAAAAGCATAGGCCTTGCATGAGGCAGGCACAAGCCAAGTGCATATACCTTGTTCACCACAGGACTAAAACAAGTCTGGGCAAGCCAAGGTCCGTAGACTCAGTGGTTCCAAGTTCTTTGTCCTCTTTCCCACAACAGAGAGAGGGAGAGCAGAATAACATGTATGGGCAAGCCAGGACATGTTCAGGCCTATTTTGGCCTACTCATGCCTACCACAACATTTGTCTATATACAGAGAAAGTTAACATGATTCAAGAGATCACATCAATAAAGATTTCATGCATGCCCAAAACACAGGAGTAGCACAGGCTATTCTAAGAAACACATCTTGGCAAAATCCAGTAAAACTCTGCAAAGATGCTTGTACCATTATTCTGGTCCCCAGAATAACATAGATTCTAAAGCATATTAATGTATAATGAAGCTCTACTATGCTATGTTTCTTCTGACATGATTTTCCAAGGTGTCCTGGTTTTAACTCAGCTGGAGGCTGAGTCCCAGCAAATCCACTCACAAGAGAGGGGTTTCACCATTCCCTGCCACAGCAGCCCCTCCAGCTGGGCAAGGAGGATAAGGACCCTCCAGAGGCAGAGATGTGTCTTGGTTTAAGGAGGGAGACAGAGCTCTTTAGCCCTTCTCAAAGGACTTGAAGAGAACACTCCACACAGGATTGGATAGAATTGAAAGTTTAAGTGGAAATGCTATTCATAATTGTATAATACAGTGCAAAGCATACAAACTACACAAAATCCATAGTCCACCTTGGCCGCACTTCTCCAAGAACCCCCTTAGGCCAAAGCTTCACACAAACCTCCCTCTAAAGGAGGCCAAAACCCAGGCCTTCAATGCCCTCCCCCACCATGCCTCTTTAACTCTCCCCTTTCCCCCATATCCAACCCAAGTGATGCAGCTTAAAACTTACCTTGCCAGATCCAGACCCCATCCAGGCCGCTCCAGGCCCAGCTCCAGGTACAGCTTGTGTTGGTCCCTTATAAAAGGAGAAATGTAGGCATTATGGGAATGGAATAACATAATTTCCTGTGTCCACCCACTGGACTGGACTGCTCAGCTCCTTGTGCCCTTTGGTACTCTGAAGGAATCATCTCTATGGTTAGGACGTAAGCCTCGGCCCACAACAGGTGTTAGTTAAGATAAGGACAATTTACTACTCTTTTGCAGGGATTTTTGATTACACAAAAGAAAACAGAAGTACCTGGAGCTGGGCCACACAAAGTGCAAACTGTCCACAAACTTGAAAGCAAAATTGAAAGAAAAGAGACATATCCTTGCCCAGAAGCCAGGGGAAAAAAAACACCCCCAAAAAAATTGAACATGAAACTTTATAAGCTATGGAATATAGAATGAATCATAGAATCATAGAATGGTTTAGGTTGGAAGAGATCACCCAGTTCCAACCCACCGTCATATGCAGGGACACCTCTCACTAGAAAAGGTCACTCAAGGCCTCATCCAGCCTGGCCTTGAACACTTCCAGGGAGGGAGAAGCCACAACCTCCCTGGGCAACCTGTGCCAGTGTCTCACCACCCTCACTGTAAAGAACTTCCTCCTAACATCCCATCTAAATCTCCCCTCTGCCAGTTTAAACACATTACTCCTTGTTCTGTCATTACAAGACCTTGTAATTAGTCTCTCCCCAGCCCTCCTGTAGGCCCTCTTCAGATACTGGAAGGTTGCTATAAGGTCTCCTTGAAGCCTTCTCTTCTCCAGGCTGAAAGGCCCCAACTCTCTCAGCCTGTCCTCATAGCAGAGGTGCTCCAGCCTTCTGATCATCTTTATGGCCCTCCTCTGGATTCTCTCCAACAGTTCTATGTCCTTCTTGTGCTGGGGGCTCCAGAACTGCACACAGTACTCCAGGTGGGGTCTGAGGAGAGGAGAGCAAAGGGGCAGAATCCCCTCCCTTGCCCTGCTGGCCACACTGCTCTTGATGCAGCCCAGCACACAGTTGCTGTCTGGGCTGCACATGCACACTGCAGGCTCATGTTGAGCTTTTCCTCAACACAGACCCCCAGGTCCTTTTCCTCAGTGCTCCTCTCAGCCACTCACCACCCAGCCTGGAGTTGTGCTTGGGATTGCACCAACCCAGGTGCAGGACCTTACACTTGGCCTTTTTTAATTTCATGAGGTTGGCCTGGGTCCACCTTTCCAGACTATATTTCAAGTCCCATATACCCCAGCCATGCAGTGAGCTTGATGTTAGCATGGTGCAGGACACACAATCCAGCTTGCTCTGTGCCACCGGCGGGGGGAGCAGCCCTGTCCCCCATCCCTTGTCCCTTCTAGTGGGGCCACTCAGCTTAAACCAGTACACAAGGACACCCTATAAGATGGAAATATGTATTGCACAGATCCTCTAAAAATGTAAACTCAGAGGAAAAATTTCTGAAATATTAGTTACACAATCAAATTTCTATGCAAATTAAGTTGAAGATTTTAAGGGGAAATAGGTTCTAGGAAAAAAAGAAAAAAAAAAAGCCGGGGGCGGAGGGGGGAGTCCAAAAGTGAATAAACATTTTAAAAGGTAAAACCATAAAATTGCAGTAGAAGAATAGTTTTTGTCAGTATTGACTGCAGATGTAAATTTAACATTGTCTGAGAATGAGCTATGCCAGCCACACACAGAACCATGCAGGTAATGAAGGTCTCTTAAACCTTCCCGTCTCTTCCTGTTGACGTTTTAAAAGCTCTGCAAAGTTTATAAATGCAGTGAAATGATACCAAATGGCCACTGGCATTTAGGCAGCACAAAACCTGCAGATAAATGCACACATCCACACACCCACACGTTTTCTGTAAATAATCTGTCAAGTTCAATGACTGTATTTTACTGCTCCACATACTGCCTCGCTGGAACCAGCAAACGAATTCCAGCAAGAATTGCTTCACAGGTATAAGCCCATTTGGTCAGGGACTCGAGTTCATGCTTTCAAAGGGACTGGTGTTTCCCTCAGATGGAGGAAGCATAACATTTAGTTAATGTGGCCAGTTTTCCTGATGTGCCCCTCACTAAAGCAGTAAGACACATATCTGGACTCCATGTACACTGTTATTTTTCCATTTCAGCCCTTAAGTGGACTGCTCAAGCACAGGGTGTTCCTAGAGGTGGGCGTGCAAGTCTTCTGTGATGAGGTAAAGACTACATCCATACCTGAAGAAGAAGGAAAGGGATAGAAAAATTCTCCATGTGCTGAGTAGACAGGAGTGCATTGCCACTGTAAAAGCTAGGGAAAATAAAGGATAAGTCAGAGGCTTTACAACCCACAGCTCAAGCCTGGTGCAGAGACACAGCCTGTGGGAAGTCCTACTGTTGTCTTTACCATGAAGTTATCCATCACGCTTGTTCCATCTCACATTTGTTGCAGATGAAGGTTAGTCTCCACTGCTTGTTTTACAATTAGCTGATAGTACCATGAGCACCTGCAGACTTGGGAAGTTTCTAAGCAGAGGTGCCAGTTCCCTCTCAGTTGAGAAGAGCAGGCACAGAGAGGGTGCATACACAGGAGGGCACACTCATGGGAGGGCTTACAAAGTTCCAAGGATGGTTGCAGTTCACACCAAAGTCAAGACAACTTCCAGTTGCTTTCAGACCTGGGTCTGGGTCTCTTTTAACTTAATTTGCCTTTTTCTAGGATTAAAGATATACTAGAATCAGAGAATCACAGAAACATTGCAGTTGAAAAAGACCCTCAGGATCACAATGTCCAGCCGATAACCCTACTCTACAAGGTTCACCCTAAACCATATCCCCAAGCACCACATCCAAACAGCTTTTAAACATCAGGGTTGGTGACTCAACCATCTCCCTGGGCAGCCCCTTCCAATGCCTGAACACTCTTTCTGTCAAAAGGTTTTTTCCTAATATCTCATCTAAACCCACCCAGTTGCACCTTGAAGTCATTTCCTGTTGTTCTATCACTATTTACCTCTGAGAAGAGACCAGGATATGGCATAAAATGTAGTTAGACTGGAAAGGAGAAGGATTACTTGTGATCATCTTTGAGTATCCAACATTGTGCACTCCCTCATCCATGTCAGTGTTATTAGTTTCCTATCAAAAGCATTCTAAGGATGTATGTATTTCAAGTTAAACAAGGCAATAGCTCTTTAATTATCCCTATTCAGCTGAAAGGGTATGAAGTTTGAGCAAAACATGTTTTAAGAGTAGGTCTAGTAAACCACCTTGCCATGTCATAATATTAAAGGCTGAATCTAAAACATGTGACATTTTGAAATCCAGTGTTTCAGATAATTTCTCTCAATAAATCCTTCTGACGCCCAAAGGCTATTTATGGGAAAATCAGAATCCTCTCAAGGTGAAATGCAGCTGTAAATTAATTTACTTCTGAGAATAAAAAAATCTACTTTAGAAATCTTCCCATTTTGCCCTAAAGAAAAATAGAGGATACTAAAGGGTCAGTATATTAGATATTAATTTAAAAAAAAAAAAAAGCCCACCAAAAAAACCTCCAAATCCCCACAACCACAAAAACACTTTTTGAGTTTTAATAAAGATTAGAAGGATGTATCAGAATGCAGAAGCTAACAGCACAAATGTGAAAACTGCACTAGCTTAGAATGGTTGTGTATAAAATCTTAGAATGGTTGTGTGTAAATACTGGGCACATCTCATTGAGCATTGATACTACTACCAGCAGTAAAATCAGTTTTCCCTCTCAAGTACCAAATGAGTGAAACATTTTTTACTGAAATACAAGAACTGTTTTGACAGCCTCATACAACTTTGCACTCACATTTTTCAAAGACTTCCAGGTGATGGAAGGTTCATGCAGTTAATGAACAGACATTACTTCATCATTCAGCAGCTGAAGCCACATTCACACCATTTCACGTGGCTACTATGGGAAGGCCATACACTGGCAACTTGTTCACAGGCTGCTCCTGTGGGCAGGCACTCTGCCAAGAAAATTCAAGTCCCCCTAGTTCCCTAAAGGAGGACTCCTTTAACATGTCTCCACATCTTCTGAAGTGATATAAAACCACAGCCTGAAATTGAACATTCTGACAGCACTGCTTCCCCCTGTGTGTGAGCTGTGGCAGTATTTTGGTACACATCTTAATATCTAGAAATCACTGAGCACCATTCCATTAAGCCAGCACAGGTGATCTGTTAGTAGCCTCTCCAACAGACCATACGCAGGGCAAATTCCACAACTGACTTCCAGTTGTGCCCAACACATGTTTTTTAAATGCTGGTAAAAAGTCACAAGCAGAGAAAGCTCCTGAGGCATACACTACTGTGACAAAGTCCCTCTTCTATTGCCTGCTTCTGGAATATCATCTCTTGCTCCATATAGCATCCAATTTTTCCTTTCAGTTTTTTCTTAAAGGTCAACATGTGGAACCAGCTCTTAGGTACACATTTGTGTAAATACAGTTTCAAAGGACACCGGTAATGTTGCTTTGCAGTAAGAAAAAGCACACTGTGCCATCTCTAAGACTGTGCTGCCACTGCCTTTCTGCCTTTTCCCTAGCACGTGCCTTCACTGCACCACCGTTGCTACTTCTTGCTCTCTAGCAGTCCCGCTGGAAAAGCTACAAACTTGAGGAAAGGGGAAAACATATCATGATCTCCTTGCTGGTCTGATGTCAGGCATGGGCCACAGCTCACCCAGAACACTTGAGGAAGTAAAGGGCTTTCCATCTCAGTGGGCTCTACCCAGATCTGCCAATGCTGGTGCCCCTTCTCTCCAAATGACCATTGCTTCCTCAGTAAAAATTCCTTCATGTAAACACATGTATTGCCACAGGTGAAAGGAAGATCACAAGCTAAAATATTTTCATTGGGGGAAAACAGGAATGGAGTCTTTCAGAGCATTCCCTACCACATGGGCCACAAGAGGTTTAAGTGAATGCACTACCAGGCCCAAACAGAAGGACTACGGTAATTTCAGACAGAAGCGTCATCTACTGTGCAAGGATGGGGAGAGAAGCAGATATACCATGAGTCTGTATGAGATTTCTCTAGTGTGTTATTCTTTTTAAGTGGAAACATGTGGTGGAAGATTAAGCAGCATCTTTTTAATCTCTGATTGTCCAGCTCCCCCTGCTGTAATTACATATTGGATCAAATGGCAACAGATGTTCAGTGTCTAAGCTAAGAATTATATACTTACTCAATATCCCAGTGATTCAAAACACTGACTGGAAGGCTAGAATTTAAATTTACATAGAGTGACAAATGAAAGAGTTCTTCGACATGGATGAGGCACAGAGAATATTAATGCAAACTTGAAGATGCACCCTTAATGGAAGGAGACAAGCAGGCTCTGGATACTAGTTAGACTGTTTGTAATTACAGAAATTTCCCCATGAATTATTTTAACCTGCTCTCATCCCCGTAAAGCTCAGCCTCCATTGTTATTTTTCACATAACTTAATCAAATCTCAGCAACCCTGTGTATACAGCTAGATAGAAGGCTCTACCTAATCATTTCATTATACGTCCAGTGGGCAGTCTAATTTCCCCATAATAAATCTAATAAGAACAGATTTATCAGCATGCATTTTGTCTTTATTTACCTTGAGATACACACTTGTCCATATGCCAACTACATAAAATAATTTTGTCTGATTTGCTGAGAATTTTAAACAAATAGTTACCACTTTCTTTCACCAGACTTCCTATTTCTTCCATTATCACACTACTAAGAGAGAACTTTGGATTGGAGAGATGCCTTACTCAACATAAGCGTGAATCAATCATCCCTAAAATTTAAGGGTATCAAAATCAGAGAGAGGGAGCAGTTCCAGAGGGCTTTGTGCATGCGAATTTCCACAGATTGGTTTCTGTGGAAATTCACAGATTGTATCTCACTGCAATCAGTCTTTAACTTCCAAAGCCAGCAGACTTGCTCCATTTTCTCCCAAACATGCAACTACTTCCACCCATACTTTAGGTACCAGTGCAAACCCCATAATCTCATTCCTCCCACTGTTGTGGCTCAGACACAAATGCAGATTTGAATGTTCTGAACACTCAGAGGGTGCATATGCACATGAACAACAGCATGTCTGAGTGTGACACAAATCCTTTTACTCATATGCACATTGCAACCGAGAGTAGACACTTGTTTACCAAAACATTTTGTGACAGATCACTGGAAACACTTTGAAGTCCATTAGTTCCACTGAACGTTACGGAAAATGTTGTCTTTTAAAAGTGCATATTATTACATATGATTTTATTTTTTCTTCCAAGATCACAAGCTGGGATGCAAACCAATATACTGTTTGCTGCCAGATGGCATGTTGGAAGGGTATAAATTTATTTCACAGAGTGCTATGTGGCATAAGAACACTGTTCTTACACTTCTAAACAGTTGTGCCTCCTTGAGTGCTTTAGATTTACATTATACTTTCAGTAATCTCATAAACTCTCCTCATTTTAGCTAAAGCCTTGTGAAGTTACCAGATAAGTACCCACAGAATCTTTGGTGAAATTGTTACAGATAACTATTCTGCCTCCCTCTTAAATTTTCTAGCTGCAGAGCTCAGAAGGGAGAGGGAGAAGAGTGGCTGCTGTAGGCAGTGAGCTGATGTGCATAAAGTCAGAAAAAAAAAAAAAAAACCTTGCCAAGGATTGAAGTGGTTGGGAAAGTGATCCAAAGACTCTAGTGTACATATGCTCTGATAAATGAAGTAACCTCCATATGCCTTATCCCCACACAGAGTCCACAAGGAGACAGGACACAATCCGAAGCATATGCTCCACCAGTCTGTAGCCTTGGTTTGTAGAGAGAAAGAGCTGGTAATGTCAACAGCATCAGGCTCTCTGGAAAAAAATATCTATGCATTTTATCTGAATTATGAGAAAGATTAAATTCCTCCAAATACTTTGGGATGCATGCTGATGGGCACATGCCACATGTCAATAGGCAGGTTTACTTCCATGACCATGATACAGATGGGCAAAACAGGTTCAGTGTGCAACAGCCTCTGTGCAGCAGCCCTGCATGGCTACCATGTGCATTTCAATTTTCTACATAACTGCTTTGGAAAAAGAGGTGGAAAATCTCTCTCTCTCTCCTCCCCTCAGCAAAGCAACGCACAGTCTGCACCCGCTGCTAAAAATTGTATCGGTATCAATCTCCTCAGCATCACAAACACACCCACATGCGTCTGAATCTTTAAATGCTTATTTTGCAAAGAATGTGCCAAAAGATTTACTTACTCTTTAGAACTGTTTAATGATGTTGTGGGGATCAAAGGAGCAAGTATTTTCATGACAAAAGGAATTTGTACTCCAGGCTCTACAGCACAGACAGTGATTAGTGAGTCACACTAAGAAGTGTCTCGCTCTTCTCTTATAAATAGCTGTTGTAGCATTTATCTAAACATTAGGGTGCTGAATCAGTAGTTTCGTGATTCTTCCCAGTGATTGTCTGAACTGCTCACCTTTACCTGCTAATATCCTGCTGATAGCTCGCCTGAAAAATGTGTTCAGCACAGTTACTTGTCTGCTAGCAGCCAGGCACGCATTAAGTATGCATCCAGGATTTCCTGGAGGGGTTGGAGAACAGCTACTGTATCTGAAGATTTTAAAATATCAACTCTGATTCACAAACAAAACAAACCGCACACACCCCCCCCCCAAAAAACAAAAAAAAAAAAAAAAAAAAATAGAAAGTGTCTCACTATGAAGCTCTGCTAATCCAAAGTAATATTTTAATATAATTACTTAATGAACTATCCAGAGCTGAAACATCTACTCTTATTGCAAATACAATCCCCACCCCCATCTTGACCTCTTCAGTTTTAAATTCCACTGCTCTCTCCTCCCACACTACAGACCCCACTTTGTTGTCTTCCTTCATAAACAACTCAATTTCTCTCTTCTCAATAGAGTCAATGATGATGAGCCTACATCTACCCTCACTGCTCTCCCTGTCCCTTTTCCTGAAGAATGTAACTGCAGTATCATTTCATTCCCTCTGCAGCTTTATCACATTCATGCTACCCAAATGGTTCATCCCATGGTAGCACTGTTTTGCTGTTGGGAAATGGGAGAGGGTCAGGATGGAGAACTGGATTTTCTTCTGTAATTGCCTGGAATAAACTGGATGTGAGAAGGAAATTCTTCACCATGAGAATGGTGAGATCCTGGAATGGGTTGCCCGGGGAGGTGGTTGGGGCCACATCCCTGAAGGTGTTTAAGGCCAGGCTGGATGAGGCTCTGGCCAGCCCATGGCATGGGAGTTGGAACTAGATGACCCTTTTGGTCCCTTCCAACCCAGACTGATTCTATGATTCTATGACTCTATGTTTTGGATACAGTTTGACATCCAAAAGTTTCAAAGGGACTCGGGCTGTTCTTAGTCCCATGTCCTCCTTCCCTTCGTCATTCAACAAGGAAAGCTTTCAATATTGAAAACAGAAAGATTAGAGAAAAGACTTTCCTTTAATTGGAGTTCTAGGGAAAAGCTACAGCCTCCTAAAGGAAATTGAAAATGCCTGAAAACAAGCCATTTTCTCCCAAAAAGCAGTTTATGAAGAAAAAATATTAAAACCCTCCAGAATTACTATCTAACCTGGGATTTTTTTTAATTATTTTTGATCTAAGACTTATTTTCCTCTTCTACAGATCTGCCACTAAACATTCATTCTCTCATTAGCAATTCTCCTCATTCCCTTCAAGCAGTTCATTAGCAGTCTCCATTTTTTGTTGGTTTTCCTCCTTGTGTCTCAACTGGGAGACCTCCAGGCATCAGATTTGACACTGTAGTGACAGAGGCCCCAGTGGGTGGCATACCCCACAGCCTCTTCTGCATCATATGGCCTAATTCCCTTGTGCATGATAACCCCTCACACAACCCTGTTCTTGGGAAAATGCAGATGAGTAAGAGACCTCTCTGTCTTTTCGGGTGCTTGTCTTTCTTATAACCTCTGCTCTAAGGAGCAGAAAGAAATGCTCACCCCAGGGCAATGTCCCATCCCTGCTACTGTCTTTAACTGCCTGCCCACAGTCCTGCCACTAAGCCCAGATGACTTCAGCAGAGGTGCCACTGCTCACCTGTGCACCAGCTTCATGGAAGAGCTCAGTGCATATTTCTGCTGCCAGATACACTATTTTAAGAGCAGACGCTGCTACCAGGAACTCTGAAAAACACTTAGAGTCTCAGATCACAGGAAAAAACACTGTTCACAAGAAAATGTTGCTGGAGTGAGAGCATTATGCATGATTCATGTGCAGCACTCTACCTGAAATATTTCTGGGATGTATTTTCCTCAAAGAACAGTGTTAGGATTTCAGGAGAACATGCCAATGTGCCCACAGTATTTCTGCCAAGCTCCTTGAATAGATACTGGTAAATGCATCTGAAGGAAAAAAAATTTAAATCATACTGAACTCCAGTGTCAAATACAGCCAGAAACTTGGCATTTTCCCTTGCCTGGTTGCTCAGTGCTGAGAGGGAAGGAAACGCACATTTAAATGTTGTTCTGCCATTAAGAAAAATTATTTAATATACTGAAAAAGTGTGTCACACAGATGTTTACCTGAGATCCCTAGTCAAACAATCGTTTCCTAAAAATCAGGAATAATCAGATGAAAACTCCAGGCTTGGGCAGAGTAGAGAGAAAAATCTGCAATACTATCAGTCAGAGTAGCTTGGAAGATTGACATAGGAAGCAGATTGCTCTGCTGGAACTGACACTTGACTTTTTGGAAAAATAAATAAGGTCTTTTGCATAGTGTGGTTAAAAGTGCACAAAACTAAGGCAAGGCTGGCCTGCAGGATGCCATGTGCCTATGGAGATGCCTTCCCTTTAGCTGAAGAAAAGAGTGAGATCCCTCCTGTAAAACTCACATTCCTGCTTTCATAACTAAGTTCCCAAATAGAAATGGTCTGAAAGGTGTGGAGCACCTGAAATTTTTATTTCTGCTATCAGCAGCTGCAAAAATTCTGTATCTTTGAAACTTTAGGTCATTTCATACAACCACCTTTTGACAGATTGAAGCATTTCATATATTTTAATGTGATTTTTTTTATTATCTTGACTAATATTTGAGAGCTGCAACTTCCTCCCTGCTCAGGCAAATTGTACCGACCTCACATGGTTCATTGCCTCTACCTTGTCAACATCCTTTTGTGGAAGCGTTGACACCTGAACAGATGGTATTCCCAGAGTGATCTCGCTAATAATAAGAAGTACTGCCCCCTGCCTCCTTTTCTCATTGCTATTTAGCTACACCGCTGCACCGGAGCTCATGCTTGATTGATTACCTGCTATTGCCTCTGCCTCCTTTGCAGATCTACTGCCTCGGGAATGCAGTGCCCCATCTTACGAGTGAGACCTCCTTTCTTTGTCCCTGGATGTCTGCCCTGGCATGTCACATTAGTAAAATGCATGTTCTTCAGACGAACCCACCTCCTCAAGAGATCAAGGTGAGCCTCTATCAGTAACCATTTCGCTATCCTCTTTAGTCACATCTGTGTCAACACCTGAAATTTATTGTGATTAGCTTTGAAGAGTGATTAGCTCTGAAGGTACTAAGCAACACAGAACTAAGAACAGATTCCTGGAGAAACCTTATGTTAATGTCCTCATTACCTACACTACTCCCATGGCCCACGAGTAAGGACAACTTTAACCCACCTCACTGCTGCCTTTGTTCTAATTCCTCTTTTATCAAAGGCACAGGCAGGTGCTATTCAGATGCTTCTCAGAAATCAGAGTAAATCATAGAATCATAGATTCATAAAATCAGTCAGGGCTGGAAGGGACCACAAGGATCATCTAGTTCCAACCCCCATGCCATGGGCAGGGACACCCTACCCTAGATCAGGCTGGACAGAGCCTTATCCAGCCTGGCCTTGAACACCTCCAGGGATGCGGCACCAACAACCTCCCCGGGCAACTCATTCCAGGCTCTCACTACTCTCATGCTGAAGAAATTCCTCCTCATGTCCAATCTGAATCTGCCCACCTCCAGCTTTGCTCCATTCCCCCTAATCCTGTCACTACCTAATAGCCTTAAAAAGTCCCTCCCCAGCTTTTTTGTAGGCCCCCTTCAGATACTGGAAGGCCACAATAAGGTCACCTGGGAGCCATCTCTTCTCCAAACTGAACAGCCCCAACTCTTTCAGTCTGTCCTCATAGCAGAGGTGCTCCAGCCCTCTGATCATCCTCGTGGCCCTTCTCTGGGCATGCTCCAGCATGTCCACATCCCTCATATCAGCAATGACCTCTTGCTTTATTAAAGACTATGAAGGTAGAGAACACTTGTTCTACCTGGAAGTAGTGTTGAATGACACATATTTTAATTTTTCCCCCACTCAAGGTAAGGCAAAAGGTTTTCCAAGCATCCTCTTCATATCAATACCAAATGTGTCACATCAAAGATTTTAGAGTTAAATCAATTACAATTTCTAAAAATTAGAATATCTTAAGTTCTTCCAGTGCTTTATGAAAGAACTTTGCTAAACGTCAACAGCAAATGTTCATTGAAAGTCTTAGCCAAGTCTTCTTTTGCCAACAAAGTAAAAACACTAGCATGCATCATATTTATCATCTGTCTTTCTTCTCTCTTCATGAATTTGTCCTTTCTTTTTTTTTCCCTATGGGAACAGGTTATGAAATGCTGTCTCTTCCTTAAATCCTCTGGTCTACAATTGACAATTAAAACTCCAACATTATTTAATTCATTAGGGTTGGTTTTTTTGTTGTTGTTTTGGTGTTTTGTTTTTGTTTTCCCTTCTGGTAATTCTTTTACAAGAAGAAATTGCCATACTCAATTTGATCCAAGGCCCTTCTCTTTCAGCCTAGCTCTGATACTGGCTAACAGCAACTGCTTCAGAAGCAGATATTGGCTAGCCTGCTGCCCAAGAAGTCTCTTTCTGATTTCTGATGCTTAAGGGTTGTTTTAAACTTCATCCTTTCTCCCTTCTCATTTTCCAGAATCACATTTTTAAAGAAATACAACTAGAGGCAGGATGATGAGAGTAAAATCCAATCACCTGTTTTTCATGGGGATCAACTGTGAATCTTCTGAGCCAAGCCTTTGACATAGAAATAGGCAGTTTCTGTAATGGAACTGTGAATCAAAATGCATCCCATTGACTGTGGGAGGGATTATTATTGAGCTAGCATCCGATAAACTGGAAATGTATTTTTGAACTATTGCTTTTAATACACATTATTTCACATTCACTGTACTTAAGCACATAGCATTCCTTGGTTACAAGAGACCACTCATCATTACTGTGTGAAACTTCAGTGGTTGCCCTTTACTGTAATACTTAATGTATGCAACTTTAAAACTTTCTAAATATACTGTATTAAATGCATACAGTCAAAATGAATAGGATGTATTATATAGATTATGTAATATGGATAATGTATATCACAAATGGATTATACACAACAACAACAAATCACACTCTTGAAAGTGTTACTGTATGTTCATGATAGCCTCTGACAAATGGAAGGGCTACACATATTAAATACTGAATATCTTCTAATTAATGATGACTAAAGGTGTCACACCAAGTGAATTGTTCTAAATGCACTAGAAAACCAACAAGAGCATACTGTGTGAATGAACAAAACAAACAAACAACAAACAAACAACTGTGAGTTTCTGGGTCTTTTTCTTAATTTAGAAAGAGATCCAGACCTCTAGGTCTCTTCCCCTCAGACCTCAGAAAATTACGGAAGAGAAAAACAGGTCACAAGAGAAGAAGAGGTCACAGAGCTGAAATGGTGTCACTGCACCATGGCCACAGGCTACCTTTTTTGTTAGAAGGCTGTCAAAAATACCAGAGATGCTGCAAGTGACTTTTGGGGTACCCATAATCAGCAGTAGTTTTCAGTTTGTTCTGGTTAGCCTTGCTGTTTTCCATCATATCTCAGGTCCTGGAGGCAAGCCACCATATAACTACATTAACTTGCTTGTTTGTCCAAAACTATTTTCAAGCCTCAAAGTTTGCAGAGAAGCATCTAACAAATACACTGTGAAAACTCAGAAGCTACAAGGCAAATGCAAAAGATTTTAAACTTATTTTCCCAAGTCTCATATGTTACTTTTTGATGCCTATTTAAGTCTCACTCATCTTGACTAAAAGCTTGGCAGCAATAAATGTTGCCAGTAACTCTAAACAATACTCAGGTGAGAAACTAGAAGGTTGGCAGAGGTAACAGGGTTTGCTGAAAAGAAAAAAACAAACCTCCCAGTTTATCTTTAAAGTCATGTACTTGAACCGTAGGAAAACTGGAAGGCACAGCATGAAACGAAGAAGCACACAGCAAAGAAGAGAAGCTGCTGGAGCAAGCCCATGCATCAAACAGCTCACTGCCATAGCAGCCCACCCACCAAACAGCTCCAGTGGGAGCACACAGCTGAAACCTGCAGTTCAGCACACAAGAAATTATGTGAGCTGTAATTTGTTCTATGCTCTGGCCCCAGTTCAGCAAAACTGTTAAGCACCTGTGCAATTGTTTGTATGATCAGAAGCAAAAGTGAAATCAAATTTTCCAAGGGCCTATAGACTACATGCTATAGAGAGCTATCTTTAAATAAAAGACTCACAATTACATATTTTCTCTTTATTTTTTCTCTTTATGTTTTCAACTTTATTACCTGTTCTAAAGCATTCCACTTAGGGCATCATTCATAATACTTGACTAACTAGGCATCCATGATATAAATGCGTTTTCAGGTTTTGCACCTTATTTTAGGGGCTCTTTAAGTACTGTTGAGTATGAAAATAGCAGATAACTGCCACTGAAGTTCTCTGAGTGGAAAAGTGACCTGTTGTTTGCTAGCAGCTGATGAAGTTGCCTACAGGTAAGATAAACAGGAGAAGCCATTTCTACAGTAACACATCTCTTTAATGCAAGACATAAACATCTGTAATTTCTTAGATAAGAACAAATATATGTTTAATGTCTTCCTAACAACTTACTCTTGCTGCATTCCCAGAAATCAGCTTACCCTTCATGACATATTTTATCTCTCCAAGTAGCATGTCATGGCAAGCTTGAGCTTTCCCCAGATTCAGGCTCACCCAATGCCTAGCTTCCAGAGTCAGAGCAACAATGATGCTACAGGGAAGGTAAGCCAGCACACAGTGATCCAAAAAGGCTGAAAAGCCTTAGGATCAGTGCTAAGTCTCACAGCCTTTAAAGACTGCTAGAAACCCACACCCAGCATCAGTGTCAGGGAGTGGGACAGGTCTATGAGCATAGAATCATGGAATCAGTATGGGTTGGAAGGGATCACAAGGATAATCTAGTTCCTACCCTCCTGCCATGCCCAGGGACACCCTACCCTAGACTAGGCTGGCCAGAGCCTCATCCAGACTGGCTTTAAACACCTCCAGGGATGTGGCCCCAACCACTCCCCTAGACAACCCATTCCAGGGCCTCACCACTCTCATGTTGAAGAACTTCCTCCTCACATCCAAGCAGCCTGGACTTTGGTTGGCTAGAGTCACTGAAGAAACCACTCTCAGTCTCAGTCATTCCAGAATATTGTAGGCATTTATTCCCATTTTCAGAATCACAGAACAGTGTAGGTGGAAAGACATCTCCTGAGATGACCTAGTCCAACCTCCCTGTGCAAGCACAGGCAACTAGATAAGATTGCCCACTGTGTCAGTCAGTTTTTTAGCACCTTCAAGGAGACTCCGCAGCCTCTCTGAGCAACCCATGACAGTGTATCTTTACAGGAAAAACTGTTTTGTTGTATTCAGATGCAATTTCAAGGGGTTTCATTTGTGCCCACTGCCTCTTGTCCTGTCACTAAGGTCCACCAAGAAAGACCTGGCTCCATCTTCTGTATCCCCTCCTATCAGGTATTTAGTGATTAATAAGATCATCCCCACAAACCTTCTTTTCTTCTGCTGAACTCGCCAGTCTCAGTACTCTCAACACCTTGTATGGAAGATACTCTAGTTCCTTGACTATTTTCTTCATATTGTTAATTTTAAACAATTAGGACTTCACAAGTAAGAGGCTGCATATTTTCAAAATTACAGGGTTTGGAACATAAAAATCACATATTCTGAGCACATTGTGCTGGTTTGAACTAATTGGAGGATTTGAATGAGAAATGAGACTATAGGCCGAGAAAGCAAAACATTCCAGTGTCTCCTTCACTCATTTGTTTACTGAAATGGTATAAAGTTAGAATCAAAACAAAGATAAAACAGACCACTTTGCACTGTGGCTGCTGCTGCATCTCCCTACCTTCTTAGCTGGATCTGAATAACTTCACTAACTACTTTTCCACTGCTAATGCCCTGGCCAATCTACTTTCACTTATCTGGCAGGTAAGACAAATAGTGAGATGAGATTGGGAAGTGGCGGAAGGTAGTATGGTGGTTGGAAAACCCAATCCCTCTTAGGGATTCTGATCTCTGGGAGGGGTGTGGTGTTTCTGTTTTACCTTTTCACTGTATATATCTGTAAATATCTGTAATATATTATAAATATCTGCTTGTATATTGCGCAAAGCTGTAAATATAAGGCTTCATTTCCTTAACTTCCAGCCGTCTGAGTCTATCCTGGGCAATTTCACAGTGTGGGGGGGCATGGAACTCCCAAACCACCACACACACAAGCCTGAAAGATTTGTGGACTCTCTGCAGCAGTGAAAGGTCTGCACTTCATAAACCTGCTCCACTGCTTCAGATTAACTGTGATGAGACCTGGCAAATTCTCTTATAGCACAAACTTACGTGATTTTGGAGAAAGAGCCTCGTGTCAGGCTGCAATATGGCTGCTGCTGCAACCACATTGGTGAGGGGGTGATGACAAATGGCTTGTGACTGAGACCAAACCACAGAGGATGTCACAATTAATCTGGTGCTGCTGTGTTTATTGGAAATAAAGGCTTCTGGTGGGAAACAGAGGTGGGGCTGAAGGTGCACTGTAGGAATGTTCTATAGTTCTCTTGACAAAAAACTATCTCCATAACAGAAGCACTTTGTTGGTAGGAAATGGCTTTATACTGGCTCCACTAAAGAGCTCCTAAGGACATTTTAAGTATCATGCATACAATAGAGGCATTCCCCTACAATCCTCTGCAGCTCCGCTGATACTTCACACATTTCCAAAGCAAAGATGAAGTCTTCTTCCCGTGTCACTCACAAGCCCAGTGGCTGGCCTGTTCTGTGGATCACCACCACCACCACCACTCAGCTGTGACTTGAGCAAGGCCTTGAAGCACAGGAGTCCATGGTAGAGCTCTGCAGCTGGAACAGCAACCTCGGCAAGCCTCTGGGTTAACCTTCCAGCTGTTATATAATCCAATATGAATACTAAAGGCTGTGAGTTTTTACAGATGGCAAGAGAAGAAATTTTAAAGATTTGCTCTTGGAGTTGACAAGGACTTTTACATCCAACATTCCACTTCTCCCTGGGTTCTCTGAGCATTTTCACTTCCCACCACATTCCATCAGTGAGAGCAATGAAGGGGAAAATGTCCAGCTGCAGAACATCTACAGTACTGATGTATGAGAAATTAAATAGACCCAAGAAAAATCCACTTCAATAGCAAAAACTCCTATAAAGAAGGGATTAAAGTGTGTGGAACAGTGTGATCAATTAGCAGGGTTGGTTTTTTTTCTTTTTTGCCTTGTGGATTTGTTTTAGTTTTGCATTTGTAATTACTTAAATGCAGTGTTCTTCACAACAGACATAATTCACAGGCCTTTAATGCCTGTGCCTTTCAAAACAAACATGAGTCACAGCCCCTAGGTAAACTTCCTGGGCTGGCAATGAATATCATTATTGTGTGATAGAGTGCAGCAAGCTGTTTGCCAGATTACTCAAGCTCCTAAAGCTAGCAAAATGCATTGCCATTTATTTATTATGCTCACGATAATTACAATTATCATCACTGCAGTGCCAATCTGTTTGCTGCAGAATGAAGGCCTCTTCATGATGTCTCCAAGGATTCAATGTTAGGCCTGAGTAGTTAGCCAAATTACGTGGCCTCACAGGACTTTTTTTTTTTTTCCCTGCAACAATGAGGACTTACTAAGAGACATCAAGCAGCATACTCCTGCTGATTTAACAACAATGCGCTGGAACACCAGGAAACCCTTGCTACAAACCTCCCTTTCTATACATAGCACCGTTTCGTTCTTTGTTTTTGGCACTAGCCATCTTCTAAGATAATATCCAAAACCAAGTTACAGATCGGTATCGTCTACACTGAAGATAAAAATTAATATATATTTCCATTTCTCCACTGTGTTGAATTAACACAACCTGCTATAAACAAGTACCTCTCTTACAACTGAGAGTGAGTGGAAAAAAACCCAAACAACCAGAAACTGTTATGGTTAGACCAAATCTCTGAACCACTACCAGGACCTTGTCCAACGCTGCCCTGGGTGGAACAAGAAGAAAGAGAAATCAGATAAGATAAGATAACACCCTTGGGACTTAAGGGGAAAAAAAAAAATACTAAGCAGAAAAATACCATTCTATGTAGCAAGCAGCAGAGCAGGCAACACACAAACTGCACACCACAAATGAATCAAGGAAAAAGGGAAGCACCCCAGCCCAGAAGCAGGGAAAACACAGCAAAGAACCCAACAGGAAACTTTGCAAGCAGTAGGATGGGCACAAGTTCCATAAATGCCTTTCACCCCCAGCCAGCCCTTTCCTTTTGCAGTAAGCATGACATCAACATAGTATCAAATAACTCATCAATGCTTTGCCCTCCTGGCTTGCTCAGCAACACCAGTCCTGGCTTAGAATCATAGAAACATAGAATCATAGAATCAGTCTGGGTTGGAAGGGACCACAAAGATCATCTAGTTCCAACCCCCATGTCATGGGCAGGGACACCCTACCCTACATCAGGCTGCCCAGAGTCTCATCCAGCTTGGCCTTAAACACCTACACCACACCCCTGGGCAACCTATTCCAGGCTCTTACCACTCTCATGGCAAAGAACTTCCTCCTCATGTCCAGTCTGAATCTGCCCACCTCCAGCTTTGCTCCATTCCCCCTAATCCTGTCACTACCTGATAGCCTAAAAAGTCCCTCCCCAGCTTTTTTGTAGGCCCCCTTCAGACACTGGAAGGCCACAATAAGGTCACCTCATCTGAGCCTCCTCTTCCCCAGACTGAATAGCCCCAACTCTTTCAGTCTGGCAGAGGTGCTCCAGCCCTCTGATCATCCTCATGGCACTTCTCTGGACATCGATATAGATAAGTCAGAGTGCTTCAGGTCTCTCTGCGCTGTGGCTGCTTCTTGCATGGCTCCTTTGTCCTTGCCTTTTGTAGCTGATTTTTAATAAATCCACTAACTTCTTTTCTGCTGCTAACCCCCTGGATGATCTACCTCTGCCTATCTTCTGCATCAACAGATGGTGAGATAAGATTGGGGAAAGGGGGAAAGTTGGTAGGGGTGGTTAGAAACCCCTCTTAGGGATCTTGATCTTTACCTTTTCACTGTATATATCTGCAAATATCTGTTATATATTGTAAATATCTGCTTGTACATTGTGCATTGCTGTAAATATAAACATTCATTTATCAACTTCCAGCCATTCTGAGTCCTAGCCAGGGTTATATCAAAGTTGGGGGGGGGGAGGGGGGTGGGCAGGTAACCACTAAACTACCACACCAGCCTGTCCTGGTCCCTCTGGATGGCATCCCTGCCCTCCAGCGTGTCTTCTGCACCACACAGCTTGGTGTCATCAGCAAACTTGCTGAGGGTGCACTCAATGCCTCTGTCTGTGTAGGCTTTCACTGCACCAGTCTGTGTGTGTGCACAGGGAGAGTCCATCTCCTTCTTCCCCTCTAGTGAGACCAGCTTGCTAAAATGAATACATCCACGAACACTCCTTTTCATATATATGGAAGGATATGTAGAGATTACATAATGTCTGAGTACATGCACAAAATAAACATGAATCTGCCTCTGCCTTTCCTTCTAGCCCGTTCCTTAGTACATCTTGGCACAAAGAAGGAGGAGTCAGAACATACTGAGACATTAGGCCAGGAAGAGTAGCAAAATCCAGATTGTGAGCAGAGGGGGTGGAAACACAGAGTGTAGGCAGGTGAGAAATGTGAGATCATTTATCCAACCCTGCAGGAGTCTAAAAGAATACTTAGACTCATATGGTGCCTTAAATCTTAAAAATCCTAAATGAACATTATTCAAACTAATTAAATTAGTCATCTAGGGTCACATTTTTTTATATTTTCATTTAAAAGGGATTTTTCATATATGATTTTGATGAGTTGCATTCATTTGAAACTCTTTAACTTGCCTTGATTTTCTGTTCACATGTCTTCTGGTATAATATCTCCAGGTTATCTGAGCACTGGTTTCTTGAAGGCTTTTGGCATGATCAAACACTATGCTTCCTGGTAACACGTTACAATGTTAGGTGACATTTCTCGAACAAGTTAGGACTAGATCTTTGGGATTCACTTTAGCTAATTGCCAACCTCCAACCACTATAACTTCCACCAGCCCTTCCCTGTCTGTAAACAGTAGGTCTAGCAGGGCACTACCCCTGGTAGGCTCACCTACCAGCTGCAACAGGAAGTTGTCATCTACCCATTCTCCTAGACTGCCCCTTTTCTGCTATGCTGTACTTCAGGTAAATTGAAATCCCACACAAGAACAAGCTCTAGGGAATGCAAGACTTCTCCAAATTGTTGAAAGAATGTCTCTTAAGTGTCTTTATCTTAGTCAGGTGGTTTGTAGCAGCAGACTCCAACCAGGATATCAGCCTTGTTGGTCTTGCTCATGTCTATAGCCATTCCACCTTTGTGTGTCTAACATTGAATTTGAGGCAGTCAAAACACTCCTTAACATATACTGATAGCCCTCCACCTCTCTTTCCATGCCTATCCCTTCTAAAAAGCCTATAGCCATCCACTGCAGCACTCCAACCATGCGAGTCATCCCAGCACATCTCTGTCATGGCAATTATATCATGGTTCCCCTGTTGTACAATAGCTTCTAATTCCTCCTGCTTAGTCCTCGTACTCCATGCATAGGCATATAAGCATTTCAGAGAGGGACTTAAGCCATTATTTCTCACTCTTGCTGTCTGACCATTCCTGGCCACTTCTGTGATTACCATCCTATTAGCGAGCCATGAGTTTTTATTGTTGCAGGGCTCACTAATAGGATAGATGAAAACTAAATCAGATTACCAAGGACAACCATAGAAGAGTAGCATAAGCACATACAAGGATAAAGGAGAAAGCAATGAACAGGAGATGTAGAAGGCAGCAAGAATAATTTGATAAATACATTAATAATAAGAAAGAGACCAAGAAAACATTTGTTTACTATAAAGAAGGAAACTGTTGTGCTGTTTAGCAATTAGGGAAAGTATCTGACAGATGATGCTGAGAAGACCACTATGGTGCAAAGCAGCAGCCAGCGGAAGCAAGTGAGCCAAAAGCCCAAGGAGGAAAACTACTCCCTTAGTCCTCCTTGCCTACCTGACATCCCAGTGGAAAAGACCAACACCCAAGGATCTGCAACCCAGAAGCTGCAAACAGAACAGAAAGCCTCCTATGTTACAATCTGAACTTCAAACCCATAATACTCTGCTCCAGTCAGCACTTTAGTTTTTGAAGCTATCATGACTGCAGCTAGTATGAATAACAGCAACAGATTCAATTCAATCCATGACATTCCCTTATGAAGCAAAGAAGACAGTCATTGGCTTGGCATGATGAACTTCATCCTATGATTCCTAAAGCACTGTCACAAGCAGCCTCAAAAGCTCAAGCAGTCATCTCTGAGGTCAGGATGAGGACAGGTGAGGAGGCAGTAGAAGACTGCAATGGTGCTAAAGAGTGCACATCATTTAAAAAAATAGTGAAAAGAGGGATCTGCAGACTAGCCTTTGTAACTACCACCCCTATAAATATTCTGGAGCGAACAAATATATTCACAAGCTTTCAAAAGTTGTTTTTGCTTTGTTTTGTTTTCCAAATCAGTTTAATTTCTATATACAAAAAGCTAAAGGGGTATTTTTAATATAAGAGAAGCAGAATATTTCCTCCATTACAACTTTGGTTAAGTTTTTTTACATAGTCTGACATACATTTACTCAAGACAATTTTAACAGCCAATCTGGAAGGAACTGTCTACATATGCAAACCCTAAACACAGTCCTGTTCAGTGTTTTCATTAATAACTACAACCACAGAATAAGGCTAGGAGAAACTAGAGGCATGTGGAAATAGAATGCAACATTATATTTGCAAATTATCAAATTAGGGGAAGGGAAAAAAAGTTCAAAAGATGCAATTGCAATATCCTACACTCAACAGACTGTGCAAATACAACATGGGGAGAAGAAGGTTAGGTAACAGCTCTGTAAAGAACTATGTAGGTGTTACAGTCAATGACAAACCAAGCATGAGTCAGCAGCATCACATTGTTGTGAAAATGTCAAGTTCATACTGAGATACAAAAACAGAAATAAGGGGATTTAGACATGAATCAATCCTTCAACTCTGCTCAGCACTGTCAAGAACACAGCTGGTCAGGGGCACCGTAATCTAAGGAAGTGTGGACTAGACGAAAATAATCAATAGTGGAGGAAACATTTTTTAAAATGGGATAAATGTACAGAGTAGTCATCTTCAAATAAATATAAAGTTATCACAAAAAAAAGGAAAGGAATTATTTGTTCTTCATGGGAATAGTAGCCAGGAGAGAAGACACAATTTGCCATGAGATCAAACACTACGAAAAAAAATCATTTTACTGGGAAGCCAAAAAAAGCAGTGAAGTAGATTTTCTGCTGAGGTTCTCTTCCCATCTCTAGAGGTCTAGTAATATGTTAGAGAAACATCTGTCAGAAATTGTATGTGTCTACTCGATCCTCTTTAGGGAAAAGGACTAGATAACTTTTGGAGGTCCCTTGGTCTATCTTTCAGTTGACACCTGTGTCATTCACACTGTATAAGCAACCTTAACGTTAGATGAGTGAGCTTGCTCCTACAGCCACACTGCCTATTGTACATCACCGCACACCTCATCATCTGAGCATAACCACAGTCTGCAGAACACATTACAGCTCCATCTTCTAAATAAGCAACAATGTTGATATTTAATTCTGAGACCTTTTTTTATCACTCTTCTCTCCACTGATGTAAAAATCCTATCTTGTGTTTAAATAGCCTTGTTTCAGAATTGTATACTTACTTCTCTTTTAAACAATAAAAAATCCTCTCTTTAAAATGTGCTCTGAACCGATGTAATAATTTACTAGCTCTTTCCATCCTTTTAAGGAACACCATAAAGATTAACATTTCACTGCTATCTTAACTTTAATAACAAAAAATAACCCAACCAAGCAAATGCTGTATCGTTTAATTCTAAACAAGGATTCATCTGTATGTAACCTAAATCAACGGAACTAGAAAACCAAGTTACTTTACATCATGTGCAAGTTCTTTCATGATGCTGACTCCTGTGGGAAAACTATGAACCAAATTCTGCTCTAGCCAACATTCTATAACACAACTGATATAATCAATACTCACTTAGTGCCTCCCATCAGAGGCCCTCAAATAACTGATCAAAACCTGATACTATTCTCATCTTACCAGTGAGAAGATACCAGAAGGGCTGCCTCCATCATAGACTGAAAATGATTTCTCAAGGTTAAATAGGAAATCAGTGCCAAAATAGTATTTTTTTTTCCCCTTCAGCCTCAATGCTTCTTCATGGGTCTGGCTCTAACACTGTTAGTTTGAGATGCTATATTTTCCTACGTAATGATGATGTCAAGGGCACAATTTTAGTCCAAATTTCCTTTTTGTGCGTAACTATAGGATCGCAATGAGCATTCTCATAGCTGGTTGTTGTTCTGTTGAGGGTGGGGGGGAGAGGTCGGGTGTCAGAATAAGCTGTACAGTGTTAAACATTGATGTTTTATTGTCATTGATTCAGTAGCTGCCAGAGAGTTACAGCACGAGATAGATTGCTGTTATTTTAACCTATAAAAGTCTTATTCCTCTGTCAGCAAACACCTTGGTTCCTTAAAATAAATAAGTAGTCTGAAAGAAAATACAGAAGCTAGAGAAATCTTTTAGGGAAAAAACAAACAAACAAAGAAAACCACCAAAAAACCCACCTTATTTTTGTTTGGGTTTTTGTGGTTTTGTTTGTTCAGATGGTTGGGTTTGGCTTTGACTTTTTGGGTTTTTTTAAGTGCTGCATTGACTACTTCTTTCTGGAACATAACTGTGTAAAGCTTTCTGTATTTTAGAGGCATTGGGAGGGTAAGCTAGGACATCCTTCATTCCCCACTGGGAATACTTGTACTAAGCATATCTCTGGTTCAAGTTGTAAGAAACTGCAGGGGTGACCTCTGTGGGAGGAGGCCATGAACTACCCTGGGCTAATCACTGTGATGTCCAGACAGTTCTAAAACATTAAAACAACCCACATCTCAAACTTTCAACTAATCAGGAAAGCAGATGGCTCCACTGCTCACACATACTTAAGAAATGGTGGCAAGCCCTAGGGGAAGGAGACACAGATGGACACAATAAAGGAGTCTTGTGAACAGTAATCTAAGAGAGAGATTTGGTAGAATGGAAAGGAAGAAGGAACATGGAAGACATGGCTGAAGAGCTAACCTTTGAAGAGTGATCTAAAAAAAAAAATTTAGAATGGAAAGGAAGAGGGCACAGGGAAGACATGGCTGAAGATGCACTCCTGTAAGGAGGCAGTGCCTGCCAGAAGAAGCTTCCCTCTAAGGGACTGCAGCCCACATGCCACCCACATGCCGCACACATGCTGCACACATACTGCAAAGGTGTAGCTGTGCTGGACAGATGTAGGAGGAAGTGGGTGCTGAAAACAAGATACTGAATTGCAAGCTCTTGAATTCGGGTAGGCAATGAGAAGAGCAAGGCTGGGCTGAGTTGACATCACAGGAGCAGTCAATTACCATGCAGCACTGGGTCAGGCTTTGCCTGTGGGTGGTGGAGCACTTCCCAGTGAGGTATTGGAGTCTCCATCTCTGGAGTCATTCAAAATCCACCTGGGTGCCATCCTGTCAATCCATTCTGTTCTAGGTGAACCTGCTCTGGCAGGGGGCTTGGACTAGATCCCAGAGTTCTCTTTAGGTGCCTTCCAAACCCTATCATTCTTTACTCCATGTGACAGCCCCAATGTATGGCAGCTTGCAGACAAGTCATGCCAGAGCAGGGACATCCTCTAAGGAACAGTGACTCAGGGAGGATCCCAGGCCAAAGCGGAGAGAAGCAAGGAACAGTAGAGGAAAACAGCCAGAAACAAGTATGAACAGAAAGAAGCACTTGCACACTGACTCAACATACTGTGCTGCCCATTGCCTACCCAAAGTCAGACTTGCTGCAGCACACAGAGAGACAAGGGGCATGAAAACTGAAAAGAAGGGAGGAGAGGTGCCAGACTGAAGTTTATCCTGAGAAAGGTGAGGTAAAGTGTTTCTCTATGTGTTTGTTTCTTAAGTGATTAATTACTTTTCTTCCCATCTTTTCTCAGAGTCTAGATCAGTTATTAATGGTTCATAATAAATGACAATAAATTGAAATTCCTTGATGGGAGACATTTGTCTGTGACAATACTTTGTGCTTTCTCAATATTGCGAATGACAACATTGCACATACAGTCATGTAAGCAAATCCACCTTTTCTCTCCTGCTTCCTAACTCAGGTTTTAAATTCAGTCTTGCTATGGCATAGACCAGGTTTGGCTTCTGAATCCAAATCGGCCACTGACATCAGAAGGACACTTGAGAAAAAAAAAATCGCCCATTGAGAGCATTGTCAAGAAATGCTCTTGTGTTGCAACCAGTGTTTCCAGCTGTGCTCTAATGACAACGTGCACCTAGATTCCTGCTCCTGTACCCTCAACAAAGAAGAAAACTCAACAGCATCCCAATGTCTGCACAGCAGTAGCACAGGCAGAGCAGGAGAGTGTTATTGGTCCTATCATGAGATGTCAACTTTGAGCAGTTAGCACTTAGGCAAAACCAAAAGTCTCAGCCAAAAATGCTTAAAGTATCTAATTGGTAGGGCTATTTTTCATACGTGTCTTAGATTGATTTCATTAGTGTTAATTGACGTATCTTTGTGTATTATGAGAGACAGCAGATACCCATAAAGATTCTTGTATTGAGCCATATGGCAGCCTGTAATACACTAGCCAAAAAAAAAAGTATAATGAGGCATATAAAAAAGTCTGCTGAACAAACACTCCTTGGTAATTTTGAAAAAGAAAGAATGTCAGAGTTTGCACAATACAGGAGATACCATCCTGTGCCTGCCTTACCCTGTCTGCCTATGGAAGCTGGATCCAGCTGCGGTTAGGATTAGGGAAGATGCAGAATCCATAGTACCAGGACTGATCTAATGGCAGGCAGTTCACACGTCTGGGTCTTCCTCTTGCCCACAAAGGAGGAAGCACAGTGGATGTGCAGAGCCTTACCTCAGGTTTGACGTAGGGGAGTGAGGCCTGGTTCGGCCTTGCTCGTGCTGCCAATTTGGGCCTGGAGTGGCCTGGAGCGGCCTGGCTCACCCCGGAGCTGGTGAGCTGAATTGGTAGCTGCGTCACTGGAGTGTGGGGGGGTGCAGAGAGGCAGAGTATGGGTGTCGTGGTTCGGCAGTTACCCACCCCCACGCTTTGAAACAAGGCTAGGACTCAGCTGTCTGGAAGCTAAGGAATGAAGCTTTATATTTACAGCTTTGTACAATATACAAGCAGATATTCCCAATATGTAACAGATAGATACAGTGAAAAGGTGTGGTGGTTCAGCAGTTTCCCATTTCCTCCCCCCCACACACACTTTGAAATAACCCAGGCTAGGACTCAGCTGGCTGGAAGCTAAGAAATGAAGCTTTATATTTACAGCTTTGTACAATATACAAGCAGATATTTACAATGTATAACAGATATTTGCAGATATATACAGTGAAAAGGTAATACAGAAACACCACACTCCTCCCAGGGATCAGACTCCTTAAGAGGGGGTTTTCAACCACCCTACCACCTTCCTCCCTTCCCAGTCTTATCTCACCATCTGTCTTATGCACCAAATAAGCGAAGGTAGATCAGCCAGGGGGGTTAGCCGCAGGAAAGAAGTTAGTGAAATTATTCAGATCCAGCTATGAAAGGCAGGGAGAGAGAAAGCTGCAGTAGCAGCCCTGACTTATCTATATTTGGGTTACAACTCTTAAACAACTTCTTCTTTCTCAGTAAACCTGAGTGAAGTAGCATCATCAGTGTTTTCCTTTCTCAGCCTGTAGTCTAATTTCTCATTCAAATCCTCCAATTAGTTCAAACCAGCACAAAAGGTAATACAGAAACACCACACCCCTCCCAGAGATCAGAGTCCCTAAGAGGGGTTTTCAACCACCCTACCACCTTCCTCCCTTCCCAGTCTTATCTCACCATCTGTCTTATGCACCAAATAAGCGAAGGTAGATCAGCCAGAGGCATTAGCAGCAGGAAAGAAGTTAGTGAAGTTATTCAGCTAAGAAGGCAGGCAGAGAAAGACATGCAGCAGCAGCCACGACTCAAAGCGGTCTGTCCTATCTATGCTTTGGTTCTAACTTTTACAAATTTTCTCAGCACCCTATGAGTGAAGTAGAATCAAACTTCGTTTTCCTTTCTCAACCTACAGTCTAATTTCTCATTCAAATCCTCCAATTATTTCAAACCAGCACATATGGTGGGGGCAGGCATTCAGGCCTGGGATTTTGGCCTGGTTTGGAGGGAGGTTTGTGGAAGCTTTGGCCTAAGGAGGTTTGTGAAGAACCGTGGCCTATGGATTTGTATTTTATATGCTTTTGCACTGCTATATGTAGTACTTCCTTTCAAATTTCTATTCAGTTCAGTCTGGAGTGTTTCAACTACTTTGGGAAGAGTTAAAGAGAGCCTGTCTCGCTCCTTAGATGGAGACATAAATGGATAGAATCATGCAACACCAGGTTGGAGGGGACCTCAAGGACCATCTGGCCCAACCTTTCCAGGTGATAGTGGAGATTAAATGAGACAGCCCAGCAACCTGTCAAGCTGAGTCTTAAAATGTAAGGGAATTAACTACTTATTTTGGGAGGTTATTCCAACTGTTCACATTGTGAAAACTTTTCTCCTGGATTCCAATGGAAATCTCCCCAGGAGTTACTTGTACCCATTGCCCCGTGTCTTTTCATGTGACTCCTCATAAAAATGGAGTCTCCATCCTCCTGGTAGGCACCATTTATGTACTGGTACGTGGTAATAAGGTTTCCTCCAAGAAAGCAAACCAGTTCTCTCAGTCTTTCCTCATATGGGAGGTCTTTCAGTCCTCTGATCATTCTCTTAGCTCTCCTCTGGACACTTTCCATCCTATCCACATCTTTTTTGTACGGTGGGAACCAAAACTGCAGGCAGTACTTCAGATGTGGCCTGCCAAGCACTGAGTAGAGTGGGACGATGGCTTCTTTATCTCTGCTGCTAACACCCTTGTCAATGCAACCCAGCATCCTGTTGTCTTTCTTTGCCACTTCAGCACGCTGTTCATTCATGCTGAACTTGTTATTCACCAAAAACCCCAGGTCCCTCTCAACAGGGCTGCTCTCCAGCCAAGTGGACCCCACTCTGAGCTGCAGTCCTGGTGGTTCTGAGGTAAAAGCCACTGCATTAGTCCCCACTGAATTTCATAAGGTTCTTGCTGGCCCAATCACTCAGCCTGTCCAGATCTTCCTGGAGGGTGTCTCTCACTTCTGGAGTGTCAACCTCCCCCCTTATTTTGGTGTCATCTGCAAACTTCATCAGAATGCTCTTGATCCTAACATCTAGATCACTTATGAAGATATTAAACAGCATTGAGCTCGATATCCATCCCTGGGGGACCACACTTGTGACTGGCTTCCAGGCTGAGAAAGAACTATTTACTACCACCCTTTGAGTATAGCCTGTAAGCCAGTTCTTCACCCACCACACAGGTGATCTATCTAGGCCATAACATGTCTGTTTCTCTAGGAGTAGGCTGAGAGGCACTATGTCAAAAGCCCTGGAGAAATCCAAGCAAACAATGTCAACGGAGTGAGGTAATTTGTCACAGAAGGTGATCACATTTGTGAAGTACAATCTGCCCCTAGTGAATCCATGTTGGCTTTTCCCCATTATGTGCTTCAGTTAACTTCTGACAGTCCCCAGGAGGATTTGTTCCATAACTTTCCTAGGGATTGGAGTGAGGCTAATTGGTCTACAATTACTTGGGTCCTCCTCGGATGCCCTCTTATAGGTGGCAGTGACATTAGCCTTCTTTCAATCTTCAGTCTTCTCAGAAAGAAAAATTAGGTTTACAATATGTGTAAAAAAGGTCTGGTCAATTGGGGGGATTACAGAAATATTGCCAGAGAATGTAGAGATGCAAAAAAAAAGTGGCCAAGTCCCTCAGTGGGAGTTGCAGATAATTGTCATGAACATAAAAACACTGCAGATCATCCTACCACATCAAACTGTGCCAGTTAAAATACAGATCTAAAACTGAACTGCAGACTGAGGTCAGCTCTTGGATTGTATTGGTATTGTTATTAGTCATCTGCATTGTCTTAATTATGGACCACTGGACAAGGAGCAATGAGTACAAACTTGAACATAGAAGGTTTCACCTCAACATGAGGAGAAGAAACTTCTTTACAGTGAGGGTGATAAAGCACTGGAACAGGCTGCTCAGAGGTTGTGGAGTCTCATTCTCTGGAGACTTTCAAAACCTGCCTGGATGCATTCCTGTGTGGACTACCCTAGGTGCTTTTGGCAGGGGGGTTGGACTTGATCTCTGGAGGTCCATTCCAATCTCTACATTCTGTGATTCTGTGATCTCCATGACTTCTCACAGATTATGGAGAATGGCCTTGTGACAATATCAGACAGATCTTTAAGCACCCTCAGGTGGATGGCATCCAGGTCCATCAATTTGTATGGATCAAGCTCCTGTAATAGCTCCTGACATATCAACTATTCCTTCACTGAAAGCGGATCTGTATCTGCATCAACCTGCTTTTTTGTTCCCATGGCCTGGAACATAACAGTGCTGGTAAAGACAGAGCTGAAGAAGGTGTTGAGGACTTCTGCCTTTTCAATGTTGTTGGTGACTAGTTCACCTTTCCTGTTTCAGAGAGGGCCTATAGTCTCCTTCTGTTTCTGCTTGTTGTTAATGTATCTGAAGAGCCCTTTCTTGAAGATTTTGACATCTTTGGACAATTTCAGTTCATGGTAGGCTTTTGCTTTCCTATCTGCATCTCTGAACACCCTGATAACGCCCTTGTAATCTTCAATAGGTGATGTTCCTCTTGTCCATCTCTGGTACATGTTCATTTTGGTTCTGAGCAGATCCAGAAGCTCAGAGTTAAGCCCTTGGCATTTCAGCATCCTGGGTGAGTACCAGCACCATCACAGTAAAGACTGTTCCTTAAAAACTTTATTATCCTGGACCTGAAGAGAGGAATGTGCCTTACAAAACTGCCATGACTAACAAATACTGGCAGAAAAGCTTTGCAGAGCTGGAACATTTCTTCTGCTGGTGTTTATCTATATCATACTGACATCTGGTGGGAATGGGCATGAATTGACCTACATGAGAGGACTTGGTCTGCTTCTGCTGTAGTGTAATGGCAGGCAAGAACATGCCCTGAAATTTGAACAAGTTATGTGTGCAGAAAATTAAAAAATATCTATAATTAGACTTCCTTTTAACAATTTAAAGACTCTAAAATGTAGCTTTTCCATACATACTGGAAATAAGCCTATTGAAATGTATTCCTAACCTTTTTGGTTTGTTCAAATATTCAAACAGAATCAAGCTGATGTACAGATAAACAGTATTTTTTCTTTTATATAGTATGTAAAATATAACCACAAGACTTTGTAGTCTTTCATAGCATTCTCTTCTGAAAGAGAAAGCATTCAAGATCAGGATTATACAGTGAGTGTCTGAGCTCTCTATCAAATACCCTAGCTATCTCATTCACCTAACTCAGGAAAATGTTATTCAATTAGAAAGCTCATTAGTGCTCAGAAAGACTAGAACTTGGAGAAGTCAACATGCCCAGAGAGAAAGGAACTCTGCATTTACAGAGCAAATTCCTTGTAACTGAATGCAACTGAAGTTCAAGACCAGATATATAATCTTCCCAATAAACATCGCAGTAACTATTCTGGATTGAAAACTCTTGTATTTAAGATGCTTGGCATTAGGATGCCCATTTTCAGTATAGCAGGCACTTTGCCATTGTGACTGAATTGCCAACAACAGACTATAATAAGTATATCAGTTTTCTCCCCTGACCCTTGATCAATAACTTCATCAGTTTTGCTAGACCTCCAAGGACTCACCAGCCTCAAAACAAAAATGAAAGCTCTTTCCTTCTGAAAAGGAAATAATGTATGTGACAAGTTATCCCAAATAGTTACTACTACATCTGATACTGTCACTGGTCTGTAGGCTTTACAAGCGAGACAGTTAATAGTGTAGCCTTCTTGCCCTCTGCTACAACCACATTTTCATGATGTTCAGTATCAACACATTGACACCTCACTGGGCTTAAACAAAATCTTTCTCCTCAAATCACAGCACACAGCAAAATGATAAATGGAAAATATCCCAGATAGTACAGAAATGAAATCTTGTTTCATACACATAACATTATCTTCATCAAAGCAAAAGTACTGTTGACAGTAGTTTCATGATTTGAATGAGAGACTGAGGTGGGTGACTCAATACATCAGCATACAAAAAGCCCATGTTTCCTACACCATTTTTCAGAGTGCTTTAAAATGCAAAGACCTCTGTAACCTTCAGCATTAGTCATTTCACTCACTACAACAGCTATCTCTCACTTTGTTTTCTGATCTGATTCACTTGGTAACACAAGTATCTGTAAAACCATGCATCATACAAACTGGTAACCCACAAGCATGGAGAAACTGTCAGACTGGGAGACTCTTTCATAGATCATGGAGTTTCCCCTGCACGAGTTCAAGTCAAATTCTCTGCAGCTTCCAGCTGCCCTACCTCTGCAATTTATGATTATGCTCTCAAAGCAGACTCTCCTCACTTGAAATGTTCTGTGATCTATGCAAGTGGTTAATTATTTACTAGTTTCTTTCCATGGTCATGAATGATGCTGCAAATTTTAGCAGAACAAAGTTTCTCAATGTTCCAAACTGTTCCCTAAAATGTTGATAAAATTATTCAAGGCTGAAGTTAGCAATAACCCTACCTTGTATTTGATTTATTCCTTAATGGCAATGGCTTTGCAAAGTAATGCTGTATCTTTATATGCTGGTCCAAATCAGGATTCTAAATACAACCCTTTCAGCTTTCAGAAAGACCTGGCGACATTTGCTCATCACAACAGAGAATTTATAAAGCCAGCAAGCACATGACTTCGACAGTCGGGAACCACCATCACCCAAATGAATATCCCACTAGATATCAGGGTACTGACCACCTTGCCCCAAAGTGATTGGAAGGTACACCAAAGCTTTTCTCTCATAGCTTCACTTCTACAGCAGTTGAAGCAAATAAAATTCCACCAGCCCATTTTTCTTTCTTTGTAACAGTTACTGCTGTCCAATCATTGCTTAAGTAGCTGACATGGACTTTCTGCTAGTAAGTGTTTTTACTTCCTTAAGAATGTAGCCAACCACATATGCTAAACATGTGTTAGCTTCAATTTAGCCATTGCAGTCTAACTCCAAGAAAGTTTTTGCTCATTTGCTTGTTGCATTCAAACACAAACAAACACTATCAAACTTTTCCCCTTGTGTATGTAGATATAACACCCTGGCAAGCTTTCAGATAACCAGAAGTCCTTTCTGCTAAGAAAGCCTGGAGTTTGGGCTAGCACATGCAAAGTAAAATATTACTTGGGTCACAACAACGCCCTGCAATGTTACAGGCTTGGGGTACAGTGGCTGGAAAGTTGCTCAGCAGAAAAACACCTGAGGGCACTGCTTGACAGCTGCCTGAACATAAGCCAGCAGTGTACTCATGTGGTCAAGGCCAAGACCATCCTGGCCTGCATCAGGATTCATGTGGCCAGCAGGAGGAGGGAAGTGATCATGGCACTTTACTCAACAGTGGTGAGGTGGAGTCTTGAACACTGTGTTCAGCTTTGAGCCCTTCACTACACAAAAGACATCCAAGTGCTTCAGCATGACCAAAGAAGGGCAACAAAGCTGGTGAAGGGTCTAGAGAACAAGTTTTATGAAGAGCCATCGAGGGAACTGGGACTGTTTAATCTGGAAAAGAGGAGGATATTGCAGAAGGCCAAAATAGACCTAAACATGTCCTGGATTGCTCAGACATGTTTTCTGCTCTCCCTCCTTCTACTGTTAGGGGAAGTGACTGTGGGAAAGGAAGACAAAAAGCCTTGGTGCCTTCCAGTTTACAGGTTCCCTCCATGAGTTTATACACTTGTGTTCTGCAAGAGTAAGCAAGCTCTGGTTTCACCTGATATGGTCAGTTTTGGCAAAGTGCCATTCTGATTGGCTGATCTGTGACCAAAGGCCCATTAGTCTTGCGATGCATTGACAGAAAGAGATGAGCAGGTAAAAGCAGCATGCTGCCGCCATTGCTTCTGCCATTGCTTTGCCTTAATGTACTCTGCCTTAATGTGCTTCTGCCACTGCTCAGCCTCATTGCTCTCTGCCATTGCATCCTGCCATGCTCTGCTAAGCTATAAACTAGCTCTGCTACATAATGACAAGCCCTGATGCTTTGGGTTTATCTACCTGGAAATTGCCTTGTCTCAATTTACCAGAAGACAGCCTTTAAGTGCCTTCACACAATAGGCCTGCTTAGCCAGCGTGACATTGTGCCCATCTGCACATCTGCAAGACATCCTGCCTATACCTCTGCAAAATTCTGTGCCAAGTCTGGACCCAAAAGGAACCAGGATCAGGTCAGAGATCATCTGCCTCTCCCCACAGCACCTCATTAGATCCTGGGAAGATCAAGACATTCACAGAACTCCCTGCAAGTGTTTGGGTACTGTCTGGAAACTATAGTTAGCCCTGAGAATCCAGAGATAAACTTTTGTGAGTAAATACTCAAAAGCCTCTTAGCAAAATTGTATATTCTCTAAGTGAATCTAAGCCTTCTGCCTTAAGCAGAAAGGAGCTCCTCAAGTGCCTCTAGTGGGCAAGCAGTATAACTGACTCCGAGAACTTCTCTTCCAGTTCTAATGGTTTAATGTTTGTTATATTATTGCTAGTTATATCTTAAGTGTTCTAAATTCTGTTTATCCTCTATGCAATGTTTTCATGACTGTTGCAAAGAACCTATTATTATTAAAAATTGTGGCTGGTGGCAAGAGTCCTGAATATAATAAATTAATAAGCTATATTAGTTTTGAAAATATCACCTTGCAGTCACACCTTACTGCCACTAAAGAGGCTGAGGAAACACCTCATTGCTCTCTACCTCTCTACAACTACCTAAAAGGAGGTTGTAGTAAGCTGGGGGTTGGTCTGTTCTCCTTAGTACTGGGTGATAGCATGAGAGGAAATGGCCTGAAATTGTGTCAGGGGAGTTTTAGATTGGATACTGGGAGAAATTTCTTTACTGAAAAAGTGGTTAGGCATTGGAATACATTGCTTAGGGAGGTGGTGGAGTCATCACCCCTAGAGGTGTTCAAGAAACATGCAGACATGGCACTTTGGGACCTGGTTTAACTGTTATTGATGGTCTTGGGTTGACCACTGGACTCAATGATCTCAGAGGTCTTTTCCAACCAAAACAATTATATGAATCTATAATTATTTATACAGTAATTATTAGAATCATAGAATCAGTCAGGGTTGGAAGGGACCACAAGGATCACCTATTGCCAACCCCTCTGCCATGGGCAGGGACACCCCGCCCTAGATTAGGCTGGGCAGAGCCTCATCCAGCCTGGCCTTAAACACCTCTAGGGAAATGGCCCCAACCATCCGCCTGGGCAACCCATTCCAGGCTCTTACCACTCTCATGCTGAAGAACTTCCTCTTCATGTCCAATCTGAATCTCCCCACCTCCAGCTTTGCTCCATTCCCCCTAGTCCTATCACTACCTGATAGCCTAAAAAGTCCCTCCCCAGCTTTCTTGTAAGCCCCCTTCAGATACTGGAAGGCCACAAGAAGGTCACTTGGGAGCCTCCTCTTCTCCAGACTGAACAGCCCCAACTCTTCCAGTCTGTCCTCATAGGAGAGGTCCTCCAGCACTCTGATCATCCTCATCGCCCTAATTCTGGTGTACTACTGTTGAAATAATTTGTATATAAAAAGCCTAGAATCTAATATGTATTCCGTCCTTTCTAACTGGACTTACAAAAGCTCAGCAGTTTGCAGACAAGAGATCTAGGATATTTCTGCACAGTGTTGGTCTCAAGAAGTGGTTCAAACTAGTTTTAAATTACTTAAGCACTTCTGCTACATGCCTTGATGTCCTGTGATGAAAGGCTTCCCTGTTATCTGTCCTAAATCTTCCCCTTCATTTCATACTGTTATATCTAATTACACAATAATTCTCTTCCTAGCCTGATATTTATGTTGTTTAAAAACACGGTAAGAGTGGTTTTAGACAAGACAGATAACATAATACAAAGCAGTGTTTTTTCTGATAAGAGGACAAAAAATGTAGCATAAAAAACACTAGTTCCCGTGACTTTAGAGATGAGATAAAGTCCACAAGAGAAAAATCAAGGCTGAATAAAGAAACTGTTCAAGGCTCCTGGCACAGTGATGATACTCCAGCTATTATGCTCTTTGAGATTCTCCCCTGAGTAGTGGTTTGGCAGTTACCTGCCCCCTCATCTGTTGATATAAACCCCAGGTAGGAGTCAGAAACACTGGAAGTTGATAAATGAAGCTTTATATTTACAACTTTGCACAATATACAAACAGATATTTACAAGGTATAACAGATATTTACAGATATATAGAATGAAAAGATAATACAGAAACACCACACCCCTCCCAGAGACCAAATTATTCAAGAGGGGTAACCAACCACCCCCACCACCTCTCCCCTCTTCCCCAGTCTTATCTCACCACCTGTTGATGCTGAAGATAGGTGGAGGCAGATCAGCCAGGGGGGTTAGCAGTAGAGAAGTTAGTAGAATTATGGAGAATTAGCTACCAAGGCAGAGAGACAAAGGAACCATGCAAGGAGCAGCTACAGCCAGAGAGGTCTGAAACCATCTGTGTTATCTTCGTTTTGGTTACACTTTTAAAACATTTTTTTTTCTTTCTCAGTAAAGCTCTGGGTGAAGTGACATACTGTGTTTTCCTCTCTCAGCCAATAGCCTAACTTCTCACTGAAATTATCCAATTAGTTCCAACCAGCACACCCTGCCATCCAAATAGCAAACAGATATTAATCTCATGTGCTTTGCTTTTTCCCTGGGGACACTTCTTTCAGCACTTAAAATCATGGAAAGATTCAGACTAGATGGGACATCTGGTCCACAATACTCTTCAGGTCATAGCCAACTTCACATTGAGATTAATTTGCTCCAGGCACCATTCAAAAGAGTTTTTAAAACCTCTGTGCATGGAGATATCACAACCCTTTCCAGACATCTATTCCACTAATGAACTAGTTTTCTGCATAGGATATTCCATCCCAATTCCAGTATTTCATTCTTCACCAAAGAATCATGAGATGTATGATAAGTCAGCATGTAATTTATCAATCAAATAATGACTCCATGCTCCAAGCGCAACATTTGCAGTTCAAACTACCCACTTTGGCCAGCAGCCAACTTCAAGTTCCTTTATATCCTTTATATGTCTGTTTGGTGTAACTTGGGAAATACCACACAAACAAAAGGAAAATCAGCATGTATGTCTCCCCAGCCTACTTTTGGAGTCTCTCAACAGTCAACAACTGGCAATTTATTCAAATTCTCCCTGATCCCAGGATTATTCACCCAGTTGAACACTTCTTAGATAGCTTTCATGAAGATAGAATGCAAAAAAAAAAGTTTTGCCTCCTATGAAATATGGCAGTAATTTTTAATGCCTTGATTACCTTTCCCAGGTGTATGCAGTTCTGAGCACTCCCCTAGATTACATCCCTCCCTGACACAGATATTTTAAGAAAAACAGAAACTCAGAACACTTTGCCATCCCAAATGTTCAGTGCATATATCACTAGAATATTAAATAGCAAGCAGAGAGACAGCATTGACACTTAGCCTAAGGCTGGCACAGCCAAATGATGTTTAAGAATGTCGCTTTGAATTCTGAAGCACTCTCATGCTCTTTTCTGTTCATGTACCCCTGCTTTGAAGTTTATAAACATTCCAGTGAATAGCTTTTTTGATTCATGTGAACGCTCGAAAAATATCTATTCTCTGCAAAATGCCTGCAAGTAATTGAGTTTTTCAATGCAACATCACAAATATTTACTATTCAGTATTCCACTGCCTAAAAATTTGTCCTTCTGTCCAGGAATGACTACGCAGGCATGCAAACAGCCATTCATCAGAGGGGCAAATAGTCAGACTAAGTAGTTTGCACATGTAAATTGAAAATTGTTCATCTATATGATCCACCGAACAGATCTGCAGAATCCAGACATAGTTTATGTACAGTTCATTAACAGCAAAAAAAAAGTATTTTCATAGTAATCAGTATTTTCACTTTTTGGAACATTATTCCTTACTATACTTTCCTAAACAGTATGAAAACTGCCAGATATTTAAGTGCCTTTTTTTTTTTCCCCAAGCGCATTGTATCTGTTATGTTTCTCACCTAAAGATGAGAGAGTTTGGTACTGCAAATAGAATCACAGACTCATTAAGGTTGGAAAAGACCTCTAAGATCATCAAGTCCAACCATAACCCAACTACCATGACCACTAAATCATCACAACATTGCCTGGGAGCAAACACTCTGACACGCTAAGTGCCTCACATAGGACTTGCTGGTCATCTATTTAGTTGGAGAAGTTTTAGTTAGTAAAGAGATGGAAATGTTTTGTAATCCTCTTCACAAACTAGTTTTACACAGGTTAAAACAGTTGTGACTCAAGGACCAGCATTCATTACATCTACTAATCTTTAGATATTCCCAAGGGAAAAATGCAATTTATAGCATAGTCAACTTGTAGTATAGTTCTATGATTGAAAATACTCCTTGTGAGATTAATCCTGCATGTTAAACTTGTGCCTCATAATATTAGTCAACACTTGCAGGTGTATTTTTAGCAAGGATACAAACCCTACCTTTTGATGTTGTGGAAGGGCAGAAATAGCACAAGTCAACATGAAGCTTTACACAGGATCTTTTTCCACCAGGAAAAGCTAACACAATGGTCTTTTATTGGCATTTTTCCTGATTGTTGCTGAAGCAGGATCCATTGAGAGAACGCTGAAGCATGGGACACAAAAAGAAGGAATATGGCTTCTTTCTCCTTTACAAGCTACGAGGGAGCTAGCAGGTAATGAAAGCTTTCCTGAAATCACCCCAACTTATGCCAGGCATTGGGCACATGTATACCAGGCTCTGAGCCCAGAAGGCAATGCAGCTTTCCCAGCTGTCTTCAGTTCCTATGCTACAAGGAAATGAGCCCTTCGTTTCTGTGGCCTGCAGCAGGTCACTATCACAAAAAGCACTTGTGGTTTGACTTGTTTGTTATGAATTCACAACCTTTCATTCTTCTAAGGAAACTTCTTGTTCTTTGAAGTGGGAAAGAGTTTCGTGGGGGGAAACACTTGTTTCATAATCTTCTAATCTGAACTCTTTACCAAGTTATACAAGCACTATAGTCAAGGTTCCTGTTGTGCAGAAACATGCTTTTGTCCTGCAGTTCTGGTCCACCTTTATCAAAACCTTCTGATCTCTCAGATAATTTGACTATCTTTGTTTCAAATGATAGAACACTGGCCCAGTCCACTGTTGTTTAGACCACTACCTATCAGCAGCAGTTTAAAAAAAAAACAGAGGATGTCAGTCTCACATAGTTATGTTGCCATTGCACTGGTGAGAACACAAATACTTGAGACATAAAGGTCCTGGCTATCTGGCAAGGGCTAGGGCTGGGCTAGGCACTAAACAATTGACAGACACTCTTTGCTAACCCCTCTCTCTTCTCAGGAGCAGAAGTGAAAGGGAATAAAGGAAAGAGACTTATGGATTGGAAAAGAAAGCTAAAATGGTTTTAATGAAAAGAAGTAGAATGGAATATGTATAAATACATATAAAACCAATACCAAACTCAACCACCCTGATGACAATTAGTGACCATCACTAAGTCTGTGGGCTGGCATTGGGCCATTCCCAGACTGGACTCAGCAGCAGACAGGAACTGGATTCAAAAGCTAGATTTGGGAACTGGATTCAGGAACACAGAGATGAGGACCGAAGGCAGAATGGACAGAGTTCTCTTCAGATACTGACTACTAAAGAAGACAATTTGAACCTCATGATCCTTCAGCTTAATACTGAATCAGATGTATATGGAATGGGATATCTTGTTGATTGGTTTAGGGTCACTGATGTATATGGAATGGGATATCTTGTTGATTGGTTTAGGGTCACCTGTCCCTGCAGGTCTGCTCCTCCCTGGATGTGCAGTCTCTTACTTTCCCTGCACTTCCAATGTGGTACAGAAGATTTAGCAGTAACCTTGGTCAGCATACCAATCCTTGGTACTAACTATAAACATCAAGTGTTATCACCACTAGAAGCAGACACTGTTTGTGAAAACATGCCATTAGCTTCAGAAAGAGCAGCTACTTAGAAGAGATGAAGCTGAAAAATAAAATCACTAAACAGAATACATTCTCTTCTAACTCAAAACAGGACACTAATGAAGAGTAGTCTATGGCCCTCCGCATTACTTTTGAGCAGCCCCATCCAAAGCACTCTGAGGACAACATCACATTGCAACTTAACCGATTACCATGCACAAGTTGAGCCACGATTATCATATCGGCATTACTGTACTCTGAAACCATATCAAAGTTCAAGGAAAATAACACTGATGCACACTTATTTGCAGTAGATGCAGTTGTAGAGCATAATTGTTTCATCAAAATGAAAGCTGCCTGAGCCATTTTCAATCGACGTTCTTGGACAGAACATGCTGCACTGCAGCTCAGACACAGAGCACTACATACAGGGCCAATCTGCTGCAATGCTAAGCTATTATTTTTTTAATCATCTCGGAGCAGTTTACACTAATAACTCTCTAGAACATCCCCACAATACATGCACAGGCTGTGTGTACTCCAGCACAGGCACAGAGATAGACAATGCAAAAAGTGGCAACATATTCAATGTTTATTTTTAACTTAGTCTACAAAGTTAAAGACTTGTCCAATTCCTTCATGCTCAACACAGAAATTTGAGAAAAAGGACAGCCAGTGTGGGGGAGAACAGCTGGTTGCACATTATACAGAAAAGCTAACCCACAGCTGCAGAATTTACCCAAAAGCGCTGAATGTGGTGACTGATGCAGACAGGCTCCTGTTTACCATCTATGCAAAATGTTGGCATTCAAGGAAGGTGACCTAACCACCACAAAAAAGGGAAGTAGTTGAGCAACCTTGTATAATAAGTGGACTGGGCCATCAAAATCTTCCTGGCATCCAACAAGAAGAAATACAAAGCTTTGTAGCTTGGAGGAAACAACTCCATGCATCAGAACGAATTGGAAATAACTGAAAATGACTCAAGGTGACCTGGGGTTATGGTAGACACCAGGGCAAATAAAAGCCAACTACATACTTTCCCTGAGCATAGAGTAAACTCCACACCAGGCCACATTTCAAGGGCCACTCTCAGCCTCTAGTCTGCACTGGTGAGACCACACCAAGAATAAATTGTTGCCAGCTGTGACAACCCAGCTCAATAGGGATCTAGAGAAAGAGAAGAGGGATTGTCAGGGGACTGCCAGCAGCTCAGGTTCCACAAACACAGGACCTGTGATGAGAGGCTGAGGGGAGCCAGGCTTTGGTTTTGCAAATAAGAGGATAAGGGGAGATGTCACAGCAGTTTACCACTCAGAAGACAATTACAAAGATGACAGTGACAAACTCTTCTTTGCAGTGCCAGATAATAATGTAAGGGGCAATATCGACGAGTTACATTCTGTGACATTCAGGTTGGACATTAGGAAATATTTCCTCCACAGGAGTGTGGCACAGCAGTGAAGTACACTGCCCAGTGAAAGCACCAATTTTCTATCTTTAGCACATTACCAGAGGAGTTGGCCGGGCAGAGCTACAATTGACCTTGCATCAGGAATATTATGACTGCAAGTAGGAGACTGATCTCTGTAACCTCCAGAAGTCCTTTTCAAATAGATTTTTTTCATGATTCTATGATATTGATTTGGTTGTGCCTCTAAGTATGCAGAGACATTCATTCAGGTATATTTCAGGGTAGCAAAATGCCAGTAGAGAGAAAACAAAAGACTTAGCAGTCTCTAAGTTTAGATGGTAACAAGCATGAGGTCCTCAGGAAAGGGACTTTTTGCAAGGGTTTCTAGTGATGGGACAAGAGGGGATGGTTTTAAGATGAGGGAAACTGGATTCAGACTGGATCTTAGGAAAACAATCTTCAGTACAAGAGCAGTGGGACTCTGGAATAGGCTGCCCAAGGGGGTTGTGGATGCCTCCTCCCTGGGGCTGTTTAAGGCCAGGCTGGATGAGGCCTTAAGCAGCCAAGTCCAGTTGAGGGGCATCACTGCCCATAGTGGGGAGGCTGGAGTAGATGATCTCCAAGGCCACTTCCAGCCTAAGCTGTTCTATGATTCTATGGTCATAGTTTGGACTTTGAGTATGTCTGAGCAAGAAGACAACCAGGAAAATAATAATCCACTCCTGACATGACAGAATACCACATTGTTAGTTCTGCCTACAGACACGTATAGGCATTTCAAAACAAATACTCCATTGCTATTGTAGGCAGGTGGGGCTCACTTGCAAATCTATTCCAGCTCACCTCTTAATTTTAAATTGGCACAACTAGACTACCAGCCAGTTCCTGTAATTTATTGCTATTACAGCCCAGCTGTGAGTCTGCATGAACACTCTAGCAGGGCATGGAAGAAACTATACTTCTGAGAGGTTTTTCTTCTGGAGAACAATTCCTGCCAGAGATTTTTTGGGGAGCACAGATGATGCAACATCCTCCAATGCAGGCAAAAACATCCAGAAAAACATCCAGATGATAAGTTCAGCATGCAGAGCAGTTTCTTCAGCCTACATCCTTCTCATACTTTACATCTTTCAAGGAACCACAGGACAGATATACCCCAGGCCAACAAATCAGCATAGCAGCACCCACACATGCTGGTTGAGGTCCAAAAAAAAAAAATTAGCTATGTTGTACAACCAGACATTCAAACTACAGAATGGGCAACATGGGCTGAACTACTACTGCATCTAGGTGGTCTCCTGAAGTGTCAAGAAAGCAGCAGTAAATTGGCTATCAGAGTCCCTGAACTAGGTCCACTATTTTAATAACACATTGAAAGTAGCCGTGGGCTGTTCTCACCTTCCAGGATAATAAGCATCATGACAGTCTAGTGAGAATCTCCTGGCCAGACCTTAATATTTGACTCCCCTCTCTGTCCTTTCTGTCTCCACAAAGAGACCAGGGCAGCTCTATATAACACAGATCAGGATCCCTCAGGCTTCCCTTAACCAAAGTATATCCTTTTCCTTTCTGTCACACTCCCTGTACTCTCTCTGACAGCTCCTATGAGAAAGGCAAGAAATCAAATGTTTGGTCTAAATCCCTGCAGCTGTGCATCACTGAATTGCACAGGGTAGCCAGCTATCCTTCCAAGCCTTTAAAAGTCTTGCATGCTTTATTACAGGTCTCCAAGCTTCATGCATCTGAAACAGAGGCATAAGCCCACTCCAGTCTCAGCTACAGCTAAGAGCATTGTAAGAGATCTTTACCCTCTCAGGCATGCCTTCACATGAGTTTCCCACAACTCTCTCCCAGTATCCTCAGTTCATTCATGATGAGGCCTTTGCCCCAGTAATTGTGTCATATAAATTCAGCTACTTCAGTGATTGTTTTTTCCCATGGAAATATCTGTCTCTCTTGCTGTCCCTTCGACTATAAAGGCCTACCAAAGAAAGTGATCCTTTCCCATCTCCCCACCTCTGGTAGGAATGAGAGGTATTTGCATTTAGTACTGTGAAACTCTGTGATGCCAACGACAAATCACCAGTTCCTCAGATCAGGAAGATAGATTTAAAAGTCATTGTATGATTCTAAAGGACTGAATACAACAACCACATTCTGCTTTATGAACCTTTCAGACATAGTCACATCAAATGTTCTGTCCTCTAGAGATGTAAAGGATAGAAAAATGGGGGCTTTTCTACTGAAAGGGAAGACCTGCACCAAAAGTACCTCTCTGCAGGAGCTGAGTGCAACATCAAATACAGAAAGCCTTGAGATGAAAGCAAGACCCTAACCAACATAGTGAATTCCCACGATTATTTTACTCTGACTTTCACAGTTGGGTTCTGCCTCCAGGCTTCCAGGTTCCCCTAGAGCAGTTTTGTAGTCAAGATTCTTCTTTTCCTTGTGGCTCATTCAGCACTTCTAAAATCTGTTACTGACTGTATTTGGCACATGAGATGAGAATGCATATGACAAAAAAAGACCAAGAAATTCTCTGCAGCCCAGGGTGCTACATTCAGCTGTGCCTCAAACCTTCTCCAAAGTTTTCCTCTCCCTTCCACACTAGGATTGCCCAATGCAATACTTTTTAAGGCATTAAAGAAGATGCTTGTGAGTTCTTCCACCTTTAATTCCTTTCAAAAGAAGCCTTCTAATATTTTCGTCTTTCTGGGAAATGTAATACTGAAACTACCCTAGTTCTGAGCAGAAACAGAATAATGATGAATCTGGAAATAAAAAGGCCTGCACCCCTTGTAATAGTTTCTAATATTACACTTGAAGGAGGATTTTGTAAAGAAACAAAGAGCAGGCAAGCTTGATACCTTCCAGGTTAGTATAGCCCAGTAAAGCAAACAAGCAATGCTGATCCACAAGAAACTGTATGCTTGGGATTAAGTAGCAAAACACAAAATATCCTTTTAAGACGAGATTTAAACTAGGGAAACAAACAAGAAGTGAAAGGAGTTAATGAAAAAATTCCAAAGGATGAGATGAGAAATACTTGATGTAGAAAAAGCAAGGAATGAGAACAGTGTTCTAAAATGAAAAAAAATAATTGACAGACATTGAGAGAGCTAAGAATAAACAGAACAGCCCCAGTAAGCATAAGGTAAGACTATCAGACTAACAATAGATAGTCTTTAGAAAATATAGGGATCATGAAGAATGAAGAAAAGTAGAAAAACAGTCTGAAAAGTGAAAAATCAGTCTGAACCACATGAGCTTTAAGAAGACTACAGAGGGTGGGTAGGAAAATAAATAGGCATAGACAATATGGTTGATGTTGAGGCATAAAACAAGGGATACATGGAAAATTAAGAACTGCAGTGGACTGTGCTTAAAAATATGCATGTATGCTTTCATAACATGGGAGAGAAGGGTCCAGAGCAGTGAGCACCACTGGATTTTCAAAAGGTATTTTCTTGGCATTGGCAACAAAAATGATACAGACATTGGTAGGGAGAAAAGAAAGATGAATAGTGAGCAGTGGAGTGTAAGAAAAGACTTTCTGTTTCTGTTATCTTTAAAGCAGTTGTATATCTCCAAGACAGGCATAAAGGAGGTAGAAACAGAATTATTGATGAGTAATTGAGTAGACAAGAAAGAAGGAACATACCTGGGTGCTATGGGCATACCAATATCACTGGCCAGGAGCAAAAGTGCTGCTGATAGGATAAATATAAAGATAACACAGAGGCCAAAAGCACCATCCTGGGGACATTGCTAAGAGGAGCATCTCACAACTGCTAAAAATGTGAGCAGAGTCAGTCAATCAAACTGGAAAAAAGGTGAACTGAAACATCAGCACCATGATAATGAGGAAAAAGGAAATGAACCACTCTATCAAATGCAGCACTGGTAATTCAATTCCTATGCAAAGGAGGTATGTCTGGTCGCAGAAGGACATGGAGTGAGGGCACTGAAGGGCGAAGTGCTACAAAGTGGGTCATCCCTTAATGCTTGAGGATTATCATTAAGGTTACATTTCTTTCCTGTAGAATCCCTTTCTAACTCAGTGCATTCCTAATTCAGTAAATTTCACTAACTTATATCTGGGGTTTCTCTTCCCAGAAAGGGCAGAGGAGTCACATAGCAGGGTGAAGAAACAAAGTCTGAGGTGCAGAAAAGTGTAGCACCACAATTTCTCTCTGCTACAACAGGTATATCATCACTGCCCACTCAAGAAAATTGATATTGTGACATTACAGACTTCAGCTGTAGGGGAAGACTTTGAAAACAAGAGAATGGAAGTGCTGGGTGACTACAATAAAAACAACTTACAGGGCAAGGATGATAATAAGACATAAAGATTCCTCTAGTCTATGGTCCACAGGGAAAAAAAGATGTTATTGCCTTGACCAAAAAATGTTAATGCCAGATCATATGGCAGGAAACCATTTTATGCTTACAAAGAAACACATGAAGAAAGAGGAGTCAGAGCTAAAGAAGAGAAGGCATTGCTAAACTCTCCACGAAATTGAAGAAAGAATATGATAGAAAACCTGATCAAATGAACTTGGAAGAGTCTAAGTAACATTAGTTATGTTACTGTAAGTTTTAGAGAACTGCTGCAGATGAATGAAAAGAATAGGTAAGTGTATCATAGGTACCTTGACAGTTTCAGTAGTAACATATCTAAATTGGGTCTTGCTGCCATTTTAGATCAATAAATAATTTTTTATTTTTGTTTTAAGTTTACCTCTAGAGTCCCTTGACAATGTTCAGCAGTCACTTCTGAGTGACTACTCTCTAATCATTAGTGAATTCCAGTGTGGCAATACTTGTAAGAATCAAAAGTATACAGAAGAGTCATTCCACTATAATCCCATGTTTTCACTGATTCAGATACCCCCAGGGGGAAAAAGATGACAGAATCACTTCATGTTCCTAAGTACAAAGGGAACTTTCCCTTTACCCAGAACTTTAGAGAATTATTCTTTGGAGTACAAGGGTTTGCAAACAGGGTGTGTAGACATGTCTATACCAGAAGTACTTCAAAAGAACCTTAAGGATATGTACCTCAGCACTAAGCTAAAGTCAGAATTGAAGTTGTCAGTATAATTTTCTCTCAGGCTCCCTCCTTCTTGTGCTAATTATTATACATTACCTTTTTTTTCAAACCCTCTTTCTCAATGAGGTCACAAAGTGGGGAGCAATCACTCAGTGGAGAGATTACCTTTTATCCTTGCTATTCAGTGGGTGCTCCATGATTATCATGCCACCCAAAACCTGTCTTTGAGCTTTTTCTATGATGCCCTTATTGTAGTGTACTGATTCTTCACAAGCACTAGCAATACATTTTCACTAAGCTTCTCATGTGATTAACTGGTATTATACCTTATCACTTGAAAAACTTTTAACAAAAAGCCATTCAGTAGTCTGTAACAATATATATGCCCACATCATCCTAGGAAAAGTCATCCTGAAGACCAGACTGACTGTCCATCCAGACAGCAAGCCTGCAAGCATAAACCTAGGCATGGCCAGAAGGCACCTCCATATCACATAGAAAACTACTTTGGGGTAGACAGGTTTAAGTATGATCTTGTATTGGAACTGTGAGGGATTACTGAGCAATTTCACTGTAGTTTTTCACAACAGTGATACCAAAAAGTGAAATTATAATATTCCAAAGACAAGAAGTCAATGATGTTTTAGGAGAAGCAATGTGTTGGGAGGGGGTATCTCTGTCTCTATCATCTCTCTCTAATTAGAAAGAACTGTTCTATGAGACTACATCTAGCTCAAACTGATACTAGGACTCTAGGACTACCTATGCAATAGAATCCTTCTTTCAGACACTTCCCTTTGGTATTCACAGAACAACACAGACCTGGCAACCCTGATCTGCAAGGGTCAAGTAAGGAGCAAATGGTGTCCATCCATTCTCCTTCCACCCCACTTCTATCATGTGGAGGAGGCACTGCCTCAGTTTTACAACAGAAACTGGGAGTCAGAATGTGTATGCAGCAGGGCACAAGGTCACTACAGTACCACACTAATGCACATATTTGCACACCCTCAGTATCATAAGGCTGGCATACGCCCATACTGTATCAGCATGTAATGACACTGCAATTTACCAATTTGGTCTACCTTTTTTTTTTTTTTTTAATTTTTTTTTTCTGCTAGTCGTACTGCAATTCTTTTGGAAGAATAATGCAAGACAAAATAGAACTTTTCACAGGTTTCCTAAACTTGTTTTACTCCTATATGAAGCTTTTAACTGGGAATAAAAGGGAGTATGGAGGGAGAAGATATGTCAGATTGTCCCTCCACATCCACATGTATCTTACAGCACAGAGTGAAGAGAATGTTTCCCGAAACAGGTAATGGGATTCTTCAGCAAACTCAGAAAAATATAAGTCTCCCCTTCTGCATATGCTTTCCTCTTGGAAAAATTGGTGATGTAAGTTTAAAGCTCTCCTTTTGGCTTGCGTGAGCTGCATTTCCTCAGCAGATTATCCCTGATCTCACTGCCCTTGGCAGCATTAGAGGGGTCACATTTTTACACGGCTGAACTACTTGAACAATTTCTTCAAAGTATGAAATAAAAACATTCTTCCCTTCAAAGCAGCCATGCATGCTTTCTTCTTTATTCTGTTTGTTCAGTTTTTCTTTTTAAGTCAATAAACACTTTATACCTTGTATTCACTGCAAGGAAAACAAATTCTATTCTATTACTGGTATCCACATTCTGCTTACAGCATCAGCTGCTGAAAATGAAATATTTCGCATATGTCTTAAATTCTCTTCAAAGATTTAAGTGCAACCCCTAAATTATTTGCTCCCCAGCAAAAGTTTTAATCGTATTTGGCAGGAAGGGAGTTGGGAGTGACATTTCTGATTATCTTCTGCCAAGCCTCAAAGGCTGCTGTGTCCTCTTTCCCAGCTCCCAGGAGAGAACCAGTACAGTAAACACCATCTTCTTAGGTACTACATGCAGCAGCAGCAGGCATATTTGCAAAGGTCATCTAGCAGAAGGCATTCCTGCCAACTTTCCTTCAAATTCAAATGGTTATTTTGAACTACTTAAAGCATAATCTGCTTATACATGGTGGAGTGAACCTAAACTGAATGTTACAGCTCTCTTGTTATAAATGGATAACATTTACCCAGATGTTAATGGAGCACAGGAAACAGGTAAGAGTATTGCTAATATAAGGTAACCAAAAACTTAGTCCTTTTATGTGGTCAAAACACAGCACTTCACCCTAAATGAGATCCCAGGAAGGTGAAACAGACTGAGTACTTTTTCTCTTTGAAATTTGTGTTCTCATACAAGTCTAATAAGGAGATTGCCTCCAGCATCGGGGCAACACTTCTATTTTTGTTGTTGTTGTTTCATAGGCAGAGTAATAGGATTATCAGTATTATATCCTCAAAATCATATTCAAAAGCAATAGCAGCTGAACCTTTGCCATGGAGACCAGAGTACTGTGAAGAGGAGGGAGCTGTATGGTTCTTCAGAAGGTATTAAAATGCAGTCAATAAACTCATCCAGCAGAGAGGAACTTTGAAGCAAATAGCATATGTCTGTAAGAATCCAGGTCTAGTTGCTCTTAAAAAAACACCAACCAAAAAATGAACCAACATAACAAATTCTTTTATGAGAAATCTTAAATCAGTCAGTAAACCTCTTTATCTGAGGCACATTCATTCATGCACTCATATCCTTCTTCGGCAAGAAGTGTTTTAGAGGTACCATTGGCTCTTCTACTCTGTGCCTATAGCCTATTCCCGCCATTCCAACATACTTAAGCTTTTTTCCCTCCAAGTCATTCCACTGTGATGGTTCATTTCTCTCTGCTCTGTCACAGCTCTTCTGTTCACAGTGCTGTGCATGCTATGTTCTGCTCCATTTCAGCATGGAAGTTGTCTTCTCCTGCACTCTCCTTAGAGACCTATTGTAACTGTGATCTCTGTCCCTGTATTCAGCATTGTAGTGCCCAAGAGTAGTAACTCCAAAGAAAGTCCTACCAAGCCCCATACTAGGACCAAACAGTGGCCTGAAGGTGAAGACCAACAAAGAAATGGAATGTGTTCACTGCAAAAGGGGCTCTTGGAAGAAATTGGCAGATGGGTTGCCACTGAGCACACGTAAACATTTCTTTTACAGCATAATAACTATGACTATGCTTAGATTTGTTTTCATGAAACAATAGAAGAGATATACCTCGTAGATTGGCATTTCCCTCTGAGTCTTTTTTCTAGTACCTGGACATTCCACATCTGCTCCTTAGAAAGAAGTACTCAACAAGTTGACTTTATTTATTATTAACTTACTTACTTGTAGCTGCAGAACAATATGCTTTTCTCCAATGTATTTTTCAGAATAAGCTGGCGAAAAATAGGGTGAGTTTCTGATAGAATAGCACCCCAAAATACTTCAGCCTCTAAGTTTAGCCAAGTTATAAGCTTCTCTTATTTGAGGTTCTGGGCATTATCAACCACAAGTCACTCAGCCAGCTCCAAGTAATACATTTTGATGCCCAACATAAGAAATAGAATAAAGCGTTAAGAAGGAAAGAAAAATTGCAGTAAAATAGGTGTATCTTGCCCTTACAAGCAGCAAATCAATCGTGCTTACTCCACCGGGCTCTGCAATTACAAAGGAGGGAAGAATTACCTGAAGTTTTTTCAAGCTCTGTTTTCAGACTTCTGCCTCTTTTGGCTGGCTGCCTGCAAGAATCTACATCACTGAAACACCCTTCCTGATGCGCTGTTTCCTGAAAACAAAGAATACCAAAGGACAAGCATAATTATTCTCATTGTCAGAGTCATGAAACATGGCAGGAGACATAAATTATGAGAAGACCTATAAACCTGAATCTGAGGAGGAATAATGAACTATTGTAAAGACAGAGAAAAAAAATAGTGCAAAGGCATCTAACATTTTACACATTAATAATGCAATCAAATGTTCTAAGATCACAGATCTTTCTCATTTTTTTTAGGAAGGGATCAGAGTGTTTTGCCTCAGGGTATATTTTATCTGGACCATTTCATCTACTGTCATTACCAGGGAACTGTAGGACAAGAGTCCTTTCACTAACTGACTTAACCTCAAAGCACCTAAACCATTTTTTAGATGTATCCTGCATAAAGTCCAACATTCACAGCTGAAAGCAGTTCATCACCAGTTGTTCTTTTTTTTTTTTTTTCTTTTTTTAAGTGTGAGTTTTAAGGAGCATTTCAGTCTTACCATTAGGACAAAAACTCTAAAGGCTAAATATACCCTAGTACATCATGAACTAACATTACAGCTGTCAGTAGAATTCATTCCATAAGGCATAATTCCATCTCACCTATCTCTAGCCCTAATAACAAATTACAGGGGGCTCCAGAGGCCTGGAAGGATAACAAGATTTTATTTTACACAGCTGAGTGATAGCTGCAAACCTCTCTTAGATTCACTGGGCTTCCCATGGCTTAGATGCCAAGAATATTCAGTGCTTGTGGCCTGTTTTGCTAGTAACATCTTCATTTTTCATGCATGTTTATCTTTATGTGCATGAACAGAAAAACTCCAATCTTTTTCAGAATTTTGAGGAAAGATAACTCAAGTTTTGGGTTCATTGGAAAGAAACGGGATATAGAATAGGTTATTTATATCAAGGTCACCCACACCACTATAAAAATTTTGTTTCCAGTGGGATGAAGACTTCACCCACACCCCAGTTACTATTTTGGAGGGAAAAGGGACAAAACATACAAGCACAAGTATAATTTCAAGACTAAAAAGCCAAAACAACAAAACTTAAAGAGCTCATTGTTAGACTGTAAATAATCTTTAATCAGGACCCCCAAAAAAAAAATTCTACTAAATTTTTAATGAATCCTCTTAATTACATGTACCTAGGCTGTAATTCCAAATTCTTCTTCATCCAAGTGTCACTTGGACATTTGGTGTGGTGTCTGTTGTTAACATTCAACCTTCAGCATTTCAGATTGCATTTACTACAGCAGTGTATCTAAACTAGAATCCAGAAGTTTACTGCTCCAGGAAGAAAGCAAAGGCAGGAAGGAAGCTCTCCATCCAGCTGGCAATCACTGAGCTGAGCAACCCAAGTTAAGGAAACTGCAGATCTTCATAGATTATGGCTAAGCACACCTGCTGCATCCAGTCTTCAGAGGCTTTGTTGTGGTCAGCATCAGAGTGATAAAGACAGGTGAATTAAAAAAAAAAAAAATTAAAAGGAAGACATAATGACAGGCTGCAGAAACTAATTTTGTCTTCTGTGAGATGCTTTATTTCTTGAACTTTCCAGGTCAAAGTGGTTATGCGGCTACCACAAAGAGAAGGAAGACTGTCAGCAACTTCCCATCTTAAAGTTGGCTGTTCAGATAATATGCTTCACCACAAAATTTCTCAATCTCTCCAAGAATAGGGCTAAATACAGACTCACAGCTCTGCTAAACAACAAATTCACTTAAAAAAACATTCCTCGTTGCAGCTTTTAAGTGGGTTGCAGCCAGGAGCACACCAGTAGTCTCCTTATCTGACACACAAGTGGACTGTAACAAAACTGTACAATATGCACTTACCTCCCCAAAAGTGACCAGGCTTGCAGGACTCTCTATCCCATGTCCTCTGCTTCCCAGTATATGTTGTGTAGGTTTTGACCAAGCTGACTAGTTCCCTGAACATCCACTAACAAGCAATTCCTAGTACTCTCACTATTAACAAGAAATGAATAGCCTATCAGTATTGGACAAGCGGATTGCAACCCACATTCAGGAAAGTATCTGAGTAATCTCAGCAGCATGTGCCAACTCTCAGTGTGTTGTTTTTATAGTGCTATAATAGTTTGATGCATGTTTAATTTTTCATAGTTTATAAATTTATAATCATTGCTCTTTGTGGTGCAGGAAGGTCTGGAATCAGAAGGTCGATACTGGATCATTTTAAGGTCTAACCCACAAATTATTTCTTCTGTGGTGCAAGCTAGACAAGAGAGTTGAGGAAGGCTGCAGAGCTTACTGAGGAGAAGTAACAGATTTTTGAGTGGTCAATACATTCATCAAGAATTCTGCAGGCTGCCTCAGATATGGAGCAGAACCTCAAGCAATCACTCTCACACTTAGCAATGAGCTACATCTTAGCAACATTCAACAGAACTGGTAACAATCAGACAAAACTAACACAACACAAACATATCGACAGAACTGTAGCAGCAGGATGTCCATGATCCTAATCTTGACCTCTGCCCTTGCTGCCTTTTGAGTCTGAGCAAGCATTACTTTGAGTCATTTAGACCTGTAGCTGCGTTTCTACTTCTCTTTCCATTGCTTCTACTCCTTTCCACAAAAGACCCCTGGGACAAGCAGAAAGAAAGAGTAGGGTTTTGCATCTCTTCTGTTTGAATGGTGACACATAACTTTGTTAGAGAAAAAGGATGAAGTGGGACAGAGGACATGTCCTCTGAAGACCCAAGGGAGAAAGACAATGTTCTGAGGCACAGAGATTTCTTTAGGAGAAAGAGCTTCATGTTCCAGTTTGAGACAAGCTCACATGGAGTGGAGGACCTTGCTCCAGGGAAGGAGATATAAAACAGGGATCTCAGCACTCAACTGGGTAACAGCCTCTGCTACAAAACAAAGTGGATGACCTTTGATAGCAGCTCAGCCAGGATCTGTTAGTGATTACCTGTCTTCAGCAGCAACTAGGGGTGATGTTTTAGTTGTCCTTGAATGGAACTTTGGTAGAAGACAGCTGGATCCTCAACATCTTACATGTTCAGCTGTAGCCAAAAAGATAGATCGTTCAAAAAAACCAATCGCACAAACAGTGATCAAAGAACACTCCTCTACCCACAAATACTCTACTCACAGTAAAGACATGAAGAGCATTAAACATTTGCACCTGTATGCCCAGCCATAGGATTAATTTCGGATGGGTTCTATACACAGTGCACATATTCAGTCTTTAAGCCTCAGAATCATCCATGCCCTCATGCTGTCACAGGAGATATTAATAGAATCCTAGCAGTACTGCTGGAATATTCTCTGGAGTGACACATCTCTCAGCCCACAGGGCAGCTAGTTTGTTCGTTGCCTTTGAACACACACTGTCCTGGCAGATATGTGACAATCAAGCCTTGTGGCCTCTTCTGCCACTTTACCATTTACTGTTCTGTTGCTCAGCAGCAACACTTCACTGGATTAGGCCCAAAACATGAAAAAGCTGATTGCAAGACAATCACAGACAGAGAAGCCCGTTTCAAAGTCAGGTCCCAGGAAGAGAAAAATCTCCCCTCTCCCAAGACTACAGCATTCTGCAAATGAACCATTTGCACACCGCGGGTCCAGCAGAGTTTCTTTCAGCACTAGTGTACAATTAGTGGTAAAGAGCAATCAGTCTTCTTAAAACTATTATACTAATAGTAGGAACACAAAAAGTAGGTTTTGGAACAGAAATCTTTATTGTGTGCTCATCTGCTGGTATCACTGATAACAACAGCACAGGTCAGATGGACTTCTTCTGAGGCATAGCAGAGAATTGCTTCAGTCTGAGCAGTCCCCTAACAGCTTCCTCTTTTGGAAGGAGAGGATCTCGTTTTAGCAATGGAGAGCTCCTCTGCTCGAATCAGCTTCAGCACTTCCTCTGCAGCTTCAGCCGCCTTCTCAACTTCTGCTTGTTTTTCCAATGTCCTGATTTAACATCTCCATATAGCAACTGTCCTTCTGACTTAGTTAATATCCTTTGACCATACTGTGGAGCAGTTGCATTTTTATGGTATGCTGCATTTCATAAATACTGGTGGAAGTTTATGTTATAGAGACATATGTTAATCCGCTGTCAAGTGACTCGAAGTTGAAAAGCATAACAACACCACCAAATTAAATTAATGCAGAGTTTGATCAAAGCCAAGATATACCTGCAAATTCATAAATGGACAAACAACTTCTTTTAAAGACCTATTTTTATAAAAAGGTGGGGGCTGATATTTAATTTTTTTTTTTGTGATTTACTTAAAAAACACATTTTGAATAACAAAAATACCGAAGCCCAAATTCTCCAAATAATCTAGAAAATGAGGAGTACAGAACTTCCATGTGTCTGTTCCTAGCATTCCATTTATGTGCATATTTATGTGCATATTAAGTGTAGTGGCATCTACTGCATACAGATCACTTCCCCTCCAAGTAATGTTTTGGATACAGTTACATTCAAACCTTTGGGAGGAATTTATAATGTCTTCTTTCAAATGAAGTTGTTTTACACTCCTCTTTTAAGGCCCATTCCTGCCACTGTTCATAAACGCACTGGGACTACTCACCTGCACGTGGCACAGTCAAAGCCTTATCAAACACTTAGGTAAAAAGAAGAGCAGACGAGGAAAGGCAGAAACCTCACAACACTGTACGAACACGAGCCCTGCTGTGATGATGTGATGGGAGAACAGAAAGGTTACGCATACACTATTTCATATGCAGCAGCTGTCTGCTACGCATTCACTACAAGATTTATCTAGCGTGGAAAACAGCACAAGAAGAACTTCCAACAAACATTATGAAAAGAGACAAGTTTTCTCTTAAACACTTGAGGGCTATGCTGTATCTTCTGTACTTTGAAAACTATACACTTCTTTTGACTGGGATTGCTTTACTCAGAAGTATGGTAATGTATCTTAGCAACAGCAGCATGAGGGAAGACTTACTGTACTGTAAAAGAATTAAAATGTATAGAGCTGCTGACTGTTATAAATACATCCCTACCACTCTGAGGGGGTGTTCAATTATACTCCTGATTACTTTTCACATTCCCTTGTTCAAAAGGGTGAGGGCATTTTTCCAGTTTTCAGCTCACCCATGAAGAACGCAAAGCATTTTAATTCCCCTTCAGCTCCGAGTAGACAGGCCTTAGAGTATAACCTGTCACTATCCCAGCTACATTAGAAAAAGCCATTACTGTAGCACCCTGGAGATAACCTCTTTGTGTGAGCCACACCGCCACTCCCTCAGGTGTTCAGCTGCCATCAGCCTAGAGCAGCATTTTCCAACTCTGTCTAAAGCAGGTGAGAGTAGACATACCAAGACTGCAGTATTTCACATTCCTCCTTGTCAGGCTAATAGAAAGCTTCCTGCAGAGGAAGAAGTTTGTACAATTTCACCTTTCACTAAGAGGAGTAGTTTGCCACAAGTAAAGCAACCTCCTGAGCACAAGTCTCATCTATGCTCTTTACCCAAGTTTCCAGCCAGAACAAAGCCTTTGCAAGATTCCCATGTTCCCAGCTGTGGAAAAATGAGGTTCAGACCACTAAAGTGTTTTTCTCCCTCCTGCAGAGTGTTCTGTAGGGACAGAAACTGCATCCCTCTCCTGCTGTGGATGCAGGAGAAGACAAACAAGTGTACCAGGAGTACTGAAACGATCCAAGGGAGGATCTACAAAGTGGGAGCAAAGTGGGGCTCCAGATCTGAAGTGACAGAGCACCAGAATACTAAAATCATCAGGTTGGGTTTGGTGGTGTGGGTTTTTGTTTTGTTTTGTTTTGTTTTTTTAAGTGAAATAATCTTCTTTTTTTCAGCAGGGGCAGGTGGACTTCAATTTTCTTTTTAAGGATTATCCTCTGCAAGGAACTCCGGAAATAGCTCCAAATAGCAGTCTCACCTGGAAGTACCCTTCCAGCATACAGTTTCCTCAGCCGTTCTGAGAATGAACAGTACTAAGTGAAACTTCATTTAATATCTGCGAACTTGGAAATCTTGCAGGAGGTTAGACCCTACCAAGAAAGAAAGGGAGCCCTTGCTGTTTACTATGGCAGAGAAGGGATCACAGTCCATGTAGCCTAGAGTAGATTTACACACAAGGACAGACCAGGTGGTTGCCTAGGACAACAAATTACTCAGGGGATTCCGACAGTATGCATGACTTAGGCTGGATATTTTTCAACTTTATGTACCACAGAGGACGGGGTGGGGGGATGGGGGAAAAGTGAGAAACAAACACAAAAGTGACTCTGCTTAGACTTGCCCAGCGTAATTTTTCGAGACTTTTTGACTATCTGCTCCATCCAATGATTTATCTAGCACTGTCATTATTCCAGAGGTGTGGAAACTAATTGTCTTAAGTGTTCCCATCTTTCGAGAGGCCGCACTTGGCTGCTGTTATTAACTCTGCGGATGATAAAGACATTTAAATCCTCACAGGCTTCCTCACAAGCAGCCGTCTTTCATGCCTCGCTCTTGTATTACCACAGCAGATGAATTTACACACACACACACACGCCCGCCCGCTCCTCACAGTAGATGACATCGCTGCGAAACGCCGCTGCTCTCACCCGCGCCACAGGCACACGCTGCTACGGGCAGCCGTGCGGCTCCGCACTTCCATCTCCTCATCTTCATCCACACCCCGCCCGGTCACAGCCTCCGTCCCCGTGGTATCCTGAGGCGGGCGGCCGCCCGAGGAGACTGGGTAAGGGTCCAACCCGGGCAACCCCGGAAGGGAACCGCAACCCACAACGCAGATCCCCGCTTGCTCGCCCTGCCGCTCTCCCTTTACGGCTTTCGGAAACTTTTCTCTCTACTGTGTCGTCTTGCTCCGTTAGCGGCGGCTGCGGGCCGGGCTGAGCCGAGCCGGGAAGTTTCTGCTGCGGATCTTACGCCGGAGCAACTTTCCCGCACGGAGCCCGTGCAGCCAGAGCCGCTTCAGTTGCTCGGGGGCCGTACGGGAAAAACGCGAGGAGGAGCTCAGTTCGGGGGAGGGGGAGATGAAGCAAGGGCGTGGGGAAGCCGCTCCCTTCTTCTTCCTCCTCCTCCTCCTCCTCCCTCGGCTGCTCCAGTCTGGCAGCAGGCGGCCGCTGCCTCCGGCCGGAGCCGCTGCACTTGGGAAGCGCCCCTCGGCCCCTACGCTGCTGCTGGGATGGGGACGCCGCTGGCGGCTCCCGGTCTCCTACTCCTCCTGGCCGGCAGTGTGGGTTTCTGCCGGGCTTTCTTCTCCCTTCCGCTCCGTGTGTCGCACCCGGCCGCCCCCAGCGGGTCGCCACCTGCCCCGGTGGTGCTGCGGCAGGGGAGCGATAGCCGACAGCAGGATCCTCTTGGTGGCACAGACGGCTTGGCCTTGGCCTCGGATCCCGGAGGCACCCTCAACTTTTTAGCCATGGTGGAGAATCTGCAGGGGGACTCCGGACGGGGCTACTACCTGGAGATGCTGATCGGGACCCCCCCGCAAGCGGTAGGAACGGGCAGGGGGCTGCAGGCTTGGAGGGGGAGGGGCAAACTTTTCCTTGGTGGACAGGAGTCCGCTGCCCTCTCCCAGCCCAAACGCAACTTTCTCCCGGTGGTCAGTGCTTGCGCCTCCCCGTCACCCCAACCCCCCTCCCTCCGAAAGCCGGAGTCGGTGCCTGGCGCGGGGAAGAAGCGAGTTTGTGCGGGCCGGGCCGGGCTAGAAGCGCGTCGCCACTCGCCCTCTCGAGGCCGCGGGGGTGGCGGCAGAGCCGTGCGGGGAGCAGCAATGGGCAGCGGCTGCCGACCGGAGGTTGCTCTGCCGCGGTCCGGTGGCTGCCTCTGAAACGTGAGGAGCTGGTTCTCTCCGTCAGGCTGTCTGACGGCGTTTAGATTCGAAGCGAGTTGTTCTTTTAGTCTGTGTTTTAGACTCTGAGGGTGCTTTTCGCATTCTTCTATTTTTTTTAAGAGGTTTCGCAGTGCGATTGGGTGCTTTGACAGAGCCTTCTGGTGCCTCCGAGAGAATCACTCAAAGTCTTCCTGCTAAACTAAGCAATGACTGGGGAAAAACAGCCCCTTCTGTCGGGAATTCTTGTGTTACTCGTTAATAACGCAAAGAACGTGTGTGTGGGATATTGTTTTCAAATAGACTGTGTTTCCTTTAATCTCCCCCATCTGCCTTTACCAGCATGGCTGAAGTTTTTTGGTGGGTTGCTTTGGGGTTTTGTTGGTTTTTTGGGTTTTTTTTCAATGTAGTTGCTCTTTTCATCTGTGTCATGAGACCCAGGAGGAGCCTCGCTGGGCTGCTGGTGGGGATGACTAGTCAGCTGAGTGGGGATTAATTTCCTGAAAGCCCTCGGGGCTTTCCCTCAAAAGTTTGTNAGGTTCTCTGCGTAATCAAAAGCCACTGAATGCCTGGCCAACAGGGAGCACTCAGCCACTGTCACATTTTTTGCCCTCTTTTTTTTTTTTTAAACATCTTGTGTATAAGAGGATTGGACATCATCGCTCTAATGGAAATGTTTGACAGTGAGATCAATACGTGTGTTGAGAAGGAGGGGTGGTGGTGTTCTATGATCAACAGATGTTTAGGGAAAGATACAAAAGCTAGCTAGGTTTGGTGTATCAAGGTGTGGCTTGATAGCCACAGAGGCCATGAAATAGTTTTTTTTTCTTCTCCTCATGTTGTGTGCTGCTTATTTGACTGGTTCTATTGGTGGGACATTGTGTGTGCTTCATTACTACAGGGAATGTTCAATCTCGGTGTCTGCCAGAATCAAGATACCAGTTTTGACTGGGCTAGTAATCCAATCCATATTATGAAAAAAGGTATATATTTTTAAGTAGAAAATGTGACTGTCATCTCTTTACATGTCTGGAGGGGTTCTGAAATTGGAAGAAATGGAGAAGGAAAAAAAACCCAGGCTTTTCATAATGTGACTGGAAGTCTAAGAGGGAGAAGTGGGCTGTCCCTCAGTGCACATGGAGGCTTCACTTACTCTTAACAGCTAGTATTACTTGTATTACATGTGATGTAAGATTGAGATAAACTTGCCTCAGTTATGTGTTGGTTTTTTTTTTTCCCCCCATCTGAAACAAAAAATCAAACAAACCAGCAAACACTCTGAATCTGTTTGCAAAGCTTTTGGTATTTCAAACAAGTCCTTGCAAAGTTAATTATTGAAAAGACAGCCACCGGTGTTTAGCACGCATGAAGTTTTACTCACAAGTAGGCCCACCGAGGTTGTAAGCAAGGTTATAAATGCACTTCTGTTTCCAAAATCAGATCTTGGCATGTAGTGACTCAGTAGAGCGCAGTTAAAATTTATTCTCTGCTTTTGATGGAGACGAATTTGTTATCTCATTCTCTGTTTGAAACTGGAATACTTAGAGATCACAAATGTTCTTGTTTTTCTGCTTTGTGATGAAGAGTATAAAGCTCAGTGGTCATTACAGGCTACTTGAAACCTTCACAGCGTTCATAGGAAAACCAAGTATCTTGGTACTAGCGGATGCTAGAAGTATGTTGAACTCCCTAGGCAAGCAATTGCAGGAGTCAGAGTGGGTCATGATTAGGTAGAAAAAGAGATACCTATCTTGCTGATTTAAATGCTCCTCCCAACCCGGCTTTGCCTCATGTTAGAAGCTGCACCACGAAGTGATGCTTGGACACCTTCCTTTACTTTTGTACCCCTCCGGCATGGGACTTTACCCCAAGCTAACTCCTTTCCTTGCCAAGGCCCCTCGGAAAACTGCCAAGCCCATGGAGGGGATAATGCTGCCCTGATGTTTTGCCAAGGAGGAAAGCTGGCAATAAAGAAGTGCAGTGGAGAAGCATGGCTTTGCTTCTGCGCTATCTGAACAGAAAGGTGGATGGCAGAGCTGCTGCTCCAGACGGTGTGGCAGAATCACAGACTCTGAATTGTTTTAGTTGGAAAAGATATCTAAGATCAAGTCCAACCATTTTCACAACCTGCCACTTGGTCTTGGTCCATTACTGCCATGTTTGCATTTACCCATCTCCTCTTTGTAATGGATCGAGATCAAAGAACAGTTTGTGAAAAAATGTGCAAGACTTAATGTCTCATTTACGATAGTGTTGATGTCGGGTAACTTTCAAAGTATGTGCTTTAAGTTTTGAAAGCTACTGTGCCAAGTATGGGGAATGAGCATTTGTGAGAGATCTCAGCACTCCTGGGCTTGCTTTACTGCTCAGTTGCATTTTTAGAAATTTTCCTTTTTAGATTTCTGTTCTTGGAAGGAAGCTACTATGAGAGAATTTTGGTTTTCAGGTCATTTAAGGCACACTGTTTGGCTTTCGTTCCTATTCTGATTTGTCATATAGCAGATAAACACAGTACAGAGCTGAGTTTCACAATGGCAGTTCTGAAATACTTGTTCTGACTGTATAAAAATAGAGCAGCTGTGTGAAGTCAAATTTATTTTCAAGAGAGAAAACTTCAGTGGAGTCAATCTGGTTTTGCAAAGGCTTTACAGGCAAAGTGTTTCTGATCGTTTCTGGTTTTATGATACGGTATCCTTCCTAATAGTATCACATCTCCAGACCTGCTACCAGCTTGGTGTCACCTGTCATTGCCACCATTAATTCCCATCCATTCACATGCACATCTGCCTAAGGATTATGGGAAAGGTCAAAAAAATCTATTGTATTGGAGAGTGTGATATGTTTGTCGCTTATTTCATGCATGTATTGTGTGTCCTACTTGTAACAGATTATGTGGTTTACACCTGTCTGTATAGGTGCACTTAATTCCAGATTTAAGTAAGAGGTGGCAAGAGCCCAATATGAATTGTGTGCTTCGTTCTTACTTCTTAGTTCCTTGAATTGTCTGATGGAATTCCTTTTGTCTGTCTTTTATTATTTTGCCTGCCCTCAGATTTTAAGTACTGTGAGGTGTTGAATCAAAGATCATTTAGGGCTTTTTCGCTTATTTTCACTGCAGTTCTCATTTTTGTTTCTCCTATGAGCTGTTGACCACTAGAATTCTTAAAGCACCGCATGTTCTTCACAGCTTTCTTGAAATCCATCTGGACTGCACTGAATGTTTGCAAAGAAAGTGCTTTTTGCCTCATCTCGCCTTTTGTGCTAGTCTTCATTGTATGAAGTAGTGGCAGTTCTGCTGATCCTACTGTGTTTCTAAATTGTGTTTTCACTGAGACCATATAAATGTTACTCTTGCAACTTCACTGTGAAGTGAGTCCAGGCATGTGCCTCCTGAGAGCTGAGAGTCACATAGCTGTGATCTCATTAGCGATAGGATCTGACTCCTGTTCTGAATGCCACAGCTCCTTTTTTTTTAATTTTTTTTTTTTTAATTTCAGTGTCAATTTTTCATTCTGTGATAAAGAGATTCTGTTTATTGTTTTTCCCTCGTGGCAATTTGTTCTGTGCAGGGTGTGAGCAGAAAGCTGCCCTGTAAACTTGTTCTAAAATTTTAAGGTCAAGGTGAATGTTTGGTCTAGTGGCCTTCACCACAAAATGTGAACTCCAGTTTCCATGTAATTGGTCAGAGGTTTTATTTCCTTCAATTTACTCCAGCTATTAAAGAAAATAATGATAAAGGAGCATATATACTAAACACCTCAAGTGTGTCACGGACTCGTAAAATATATAGCTTGGTATTTTGAAGGTGATAAACGTGCACACTAAGTTCTGAACGTGCAGCCATTCTTCCTTAATTGTTGATAGCTCTTACTTCTCAGTGTTGAAGGAATGAAGAGGAAAGATTCCGTCGCTCTTGTAATTTTGTCGCTTCACTGGTCTTGCTATATAAGGTGATAAGGGCTTGATTTTTGGAGTGGTGCACTTCCCTAGGAAGTGAAGCACTGCTTTCTTAATACTGTCATTCTAGATACAACAAGCTCTGAAACCGTGGCCCTTCCAGGTTAAAATACCAAAAGGCAAGCTCCAACTCAAGTGTTGTTTGTTTTGATTGTTTTCTTTTTAAGATAATCACTTGGGTCTCCTGTGTTTATTTTTGAGCTCTTCAAGAAAGCTGAAAAAAGGAAGAGTTCAGCAGCAAAGATGAGTGCTGTGGTGTCTTGGCATATTTTGAGGTGTCAGTATCTAAATCTCTCCAGGTCAGTCTAACGGAAGTATTGCTGAAATGCAAAATCGTCCTGTTTTTAAATGATAAATTGGGTAGATTTTTGGTTGATGTATGCCTGCAAAATTAAAAGAACAAGTTCTGGAAGCCATAAGATGGGGTTAATATAATGTGCTGTGATGCAGTGGGCTGTAATGTATTTTTGACCAAAAACAAAGCAAACTAATAGATTTGGGTTCACAGAACCGTCCCTGCCTTTACAAATTAGTATTCCAGCACCTTCTTCCATAGAGAATAAGTCCTTGCATGAGGAGGTGGTGGAGTCTGTACTATAAAAATAACCCAGAACATTGCCATGCATTTGCCCTGAGTAGAGTATAGCACAACTAGTGTTTGTAGCAAGACTTTGCCGTGCTCTCTTTGCAAGTGAGATGCAATGCCCTGCAATGTCTCTGCACAGAGTGACACTGAACAGAAGAGACTCTTTGCAGTTGTTTGCAGGAACTGCTGCTGTCCCAGGATCAGTTGAATTAGAACCCCACTAACTGCACCTTTAAAGGTGCTTTCTCATCCTCAGAGAAATGATGGAAGCTTTATTACCCAGAGTTGTCAGTCGTAGCAATTGTCCATTCAGGTCATGAGAGGCTGGGGCAGAAAGTCTGTGAGGAGCAATGGTGATGGTAATAGGTGCTGGCTTAGCGTTTTTTATGTGCTCTTTTTGTTTCATTCCCTACCAAGGCAAAACCATTAGTTAAATTTTGAAGGATTAATGTAGAGGGTGAGCAAATAGCTATTTTGCCTATTATTAAGCAATTAATTAGTCCGGACTTGGAGAAGAAATGAGATGAAAACAAACTACTGGAGGAAAGAAAGCCCATGTGGAATTCCCATATGTTTGGATGTTTGGGATTACTAAGGAATCTTCAGGGGGGAGGGGTGGTTTGTTGTGGTTTTGTTTGCTTGTTCATTTGTTTTGTGGTTTCTTTTGGTTTGTCTTGCTTTTGTTGTTTGTGGTTTTTTTTCTGACCAGAAGGATGTAAGCTCTAGGTGTAGTGTCTGGCAAGACAGATTAAAAAACTGCTATACCCTGCAAGGGTCTTTATTTTCGTGAAGGGCACTTACGACTTTTGATTCTATGAGGACATGTTAGATGTTGCATTGCCTCCACATTTTATCACCTTTGAAAATTTCTCACTTACTGTAGGTGAAGTGAGTCTGACCTGAAATGTTACCTGATCATTGTCAAGTGTAGCTAGATCTGACAAAGGAAGTGGATACAATGGCATACCCATATTGCACACGTGCATCTCCAGTGTGAATCACACACCTATCTCCCTTTTCTTACTGGCTGCAAAAATAGAGATTTAATAATAATTTCTGCAAATAAGTGAAGCATCTTGTTCTTATTTCTGACCAGATTAGGACTTGAGATCAGATCTTCAAAGTAAAGAAGGCAGCACTCAGCTGCCCCAGAAAAATGAAGTGTTTTTTCCTGCCATTGATAGAACTGTCATTATCTTGCTGCTTTTCAGCCTGGTTTTGCTGCATAGATCTGAGCTTATGAAACAAATGCAGCATGTGTTTTACAGCTACCAAAGTGCTGTGAAAATCAAAACTTTTATACTTGATTTTTTTTTTTTTATCAGTTCAATGTCCTTCAAAGCATTTGAAATGGCCCAGAACTAAAATAGATTTTATTCATAATTTTTTTGCACATGAGCTCCCTTAGTTTTAAAATGACGAGTTAGCTGTTTCCTCTTCTTAGATGCTTATGTTGTAGCCACCTGTGTGACTGGATTGCAGTGTTAAAGAACCAAGCTGGCAGAAACCAGGTAACTAGGGTCACTAGTAGTCTAGTTGTGACAACAATGACCTCTGGAAAACAATGACCTCTGTGCTTTTCTGGGTGGCTCTGCAACATGCAGCAAGCTTCATTACTGCTGGCAGCACTTAAGATGGCGCAAGTATGTGTTGCATCAACCTCACATTTTGGTTTTGCTAAGGCAGCAGCTGCATGGTCTGTGCAGCAAGGACTGCAGTAGCCCAGAACTGCTCAAGAGCTTTGATAAAGAACTTGGTAAACTCCTCTTGGCATAAAAGTTTGGCTGCTGAACGTGCCAGTGTTCATGCACCCAGCTCATTTGGGGGGCTTCCTCCAGGCATGGCTGTCACATGAGCTTTGGACTGCATTAATTCAAGAGCAGTGGTGTTGCAAAGTCAGTTCTCATGCCTCCAGAAAGCCTTGGGCAGAGTCAGCATTTGTTCCCTCTTTTGCAGATAGTTGATAACATAATACTTTCCCCCTCCTTTTCACTCCTCCATAGGAGTCCTTCCTCATTGTTCTTTTTGCCTGCCTCCTTCTCCTGCTCTATCATTTTATGCCTAAGAGTAGTTTACAGAGAGGGTGGAGGGCTACAGATGTTCTAGAGCTTTGTTTTGTTTTGTTTTGTTTTTCTAAGAGTCCTAAGCTAGATGGGAAAAATGTTATATGAGAGAAAATTCCAATTCACTGAATATAATTAGTATGTCATAATTAAAAGTCTCTTTTGATGGGAATCTGTTAAGACAGTAATTGAATGCTACAATCTTTTATTTCTCTTGCCACTGCTTACTAATAATTTGATTGTCAAAAACAAATTACCTGTAATTTTTGTCCTCTTTGCTCAACTTGTGAACACTAAACTTAGTTAGTTATTTAGCTTTATGGTTGGTTTGGTTTTTGTACCTACTTACTAGCAAAAACTGCTATTAGGCAAGACTGTATATGTTTAGGGACAATGTTGGTCTCAAAGTCATTGCTAGTCTGGTTTCATTTTAAAAGAGGAAAATTACTTTACACTGCAGTAACACCTGGTAAGCTTCTCCTCCTTAAAGATACAAAATTAATCCATTCCTAAACTGCTTGATAACCCTACTTTTTCTCAATGGTGTGTTTCTGTTTTAAAGAAAAACAGAGGATAACTCAGGAATGGCAAGTCACCTCTCTGAGGGAGTGTAAGCCTTTTTTCATTAAAGGTCATCTCCTGCCATTTAACAGATCCAATTATTTTTTTTCCCTTTTTGGTAGCCACCTGCTAGATGATTCCTTGATACTTATTAGTAGGTCTGCCTGCAAGAGGGGACCTGTAGAAGACCTGAGAGCCTGCTGTGGTACTGCAACTTGTGCTTAGCCTCATGTCAAGGCGAGGTGTGAAAATTTCCATGCCTACCTGGGCTCTATTTCTTATGTCGCTACAATAGGAAGATTCCATTTGGGCTTCTAGAGAAACAAAAGTCCTGGCTGCTGGGACATCATATGGAAGTTTGGGTCTTGCATATTGCCCTTTGAAAATTTTGTTGTGACATATTAGGGAAAGAAAAAATACATCATGTCAGCAAAAGGTAAATTTGAAGATTGGCCTTTGGCAGCAATAGTTTTGGCATAGAAAAGAATACATTAGGGTGTCTCTTTTGACTGCAGCTTCAGATCTATTTTCTAATTTGTGACTTTACAGAATCTTGAGGGAGGTTTGTTTGGGTTTTTTTTCTGACTTTTTTTTTCCTACCTAATGGGAAACTTTACATCCCAAATTCTGTTACAATACTTGTTGATACAAGAAACCTTGACTGTTGGTGTTTGCAACATAAGAAATTAACAGTTGTGGTATCTTTTCAAGACAGAGCATGCCATACCAATTAGGAAGGTATTTCAGGGCAGTATTAGCTACCATGATGCTTAAGCATGGTATGGAAAAACCTCTGCTTTTATTCACTGTGCTGTCTAGTAAATGTCTGCTGTGGGTATGAGTGAAATGTAAGGTGTGTTGAAAAATGGTTCATGAACCCTATCGATACTTTTCTGAGACTAAAGAGGTTTTCATTTAATTAATTCATTTTTCTTCTCAGTGAATCTAAGGTTGCAAATAAGATGGAGTCCAAAGGTGGTCACAATTTCCAAAAGTCTGAGAAGTGCTGTAGCAAGATGACATTTGATGCACTCACAGCGCTTCGGTTTATCTGTCACAGAATAATCTTCTCATTACTTCACAGATGCAAAGTCCTTCAGGGAATAACACAAACATTTCACATCATCCAAAGTGCCAGATTTTTGCATTTGGACTGCTAAGATAAATAATGTATGGGGAGGAAAAAAATTCAGAAAATTTCTCAGCAGCTGTAGTTATGAATGCTGCAGTGAGTTACATGTTCCAGCTAAAGTTAACTTTAATTTGCAGTCTGCTGAGCCTTCAGATTAACCTTTTCATGGAAAGTAACCAAATGCTAGTGATATTGCCTGTGCATTTTTGCTCAGGTTTGGAAAGTTCCTCCACAGCAGAAGTACACAACTGTGGTCACTGTTGATAATGGGCAGAATGCCACAATTTCAGTGGCCTGAGAGCCATCAGCTTGTGTGTGGGCGGCAACATGGCTATGCTTGCTGCCTTCCCTTGTAGTGGATAAAATGTTGGAGCCCTGGGCTGCTGTCGTCATCACACAAAAGCTTGCACCCCCTGGCTGAAGCAGAAGACAGCTTAGTCCTGCAACCAGACCAATATGTGGAGGAATATAAGAAGCTGTATTGTGTGATGTTGTGATGTGTAGTAGTAGACTTCATTCACCTGAGAGCATAAAAAAGACTTTTAAGTTCCTGCCCTACACACTCAACCTGGTACCTGAAAATAAATTTGTGTTCCTGCATGCCTCTGTCTTCTCTTGTGCAATAAAGATTTTTATAGTGGGACTTGGTTAACAATTGTAATGATGTATGAGACACAGGTGAAGCTGGTTCATTTCCCAGAGCTGCTGCCTCTACAGTATTGGCCAGGGTAAAGAGGAAAGTGTGCATGTTTGAGAAGGAGAAAGAGAAATAAATGAGTTCAATAGCAAAGGGAGGAACGTTGCTGCTTTTTTTTTTTTTTTTAATCCTGTCTTATTTCACTTAAGAATCAAATCTGCCTTTTAAATTGCCTTGCCATATTTTAAAGTAAAAATGCTAGAATAGATATATGAATGTAAAAAACGATTGTTCTTTTTAATAAATCAAACACATTACTGTGACATTGCTTAACTTTTTTTTTTTTCCTTCTTGGGTGTTTTTTCCTTCTTATGATCAAATAGTTCTTCCTGGCATTTTGGAATGGAAAGCCGCTTTCTGTTTGTGCCTTTGAACTCCCCTTTATCATTCCATAAAATACCCCATGGTGACAAGCAAATTCTGCTCTTTGGTAATACCCTAAATAGGTCAGGTGGAATGAGGAGCAGAAGCCCTCTGCCTGTTGCATTCCCTTTATTAATGACCAAGGAAATAAAAATACTGGAGTTGCATCACCTTGTTTGTGCTCTGAGACCTGGAGCCGCCTGTGTACATTCCTGTGGCCACTTAAGATGGCACAGAGCAGCGGGCAGCTGCCTGACCCTGCACCTTTCCCCAGAGATGCAACATAGCTTTTCTAGCAGGGATTGCATTCAGAATAACTAAATTCTAATCCTTGTGCTTGACCGAGCTGGACTTGCTTTAGTTTTCCTGATTGGTCTTTCCTCCCCTTGCTTGCAGCAGTAGGTCCAGTCATGTCCCTTTGCCATCCATATAGCAGTAGCCCAGTAGGTGTGTGGAAGTATGCAGTCATGGCTGTTTTCTGGGCTGAAAGGAAGGGATGGAGGTGAGAGCTGCTGTGATAGCTGGGGAGGAGTTAGTGGATTGGTAAATGCAGAATCCAGGCTTTTCAGCTCCCAGCTGAAACATCCCTGTTTGGCAGAACAAAGTACTGTAGCAGCTATTATATGTTAAACAACATATGAGAAGTCCTGAAGTCCAGGGAGTTCATAGTTGATTTTCCAAGGTGTGTACTAATTTGTTTACCTCTCCATATCCAGCAATATTGGCTGATCCAGGGATCCCAGTGTGTGAACATAGGGTTGTTGAGGCTGGTGTCTAGAGGGAGGGTCTGCTTTCATAGCCATGACCTTGACCTAAGCAGCAAGGTGAAGGTTCCCTGTGTAATCATGTCCATTGAATTTCCTGTTTGGGCAAGGTTGGTCATTTCATCTGTGCAGCATATGGACAGGGAAAATACATGAAAAAATATGCTTTTACACTTGGATTTTGTTTGGGTTTTTTAGGGCAACAACTGGAAAATACCATGTAAACATTCAGTGTCCTCTTGAAGAAAAGCACTAAAAAACCCATAAGCAAGCCCTTCCTGAAAACAGGCAATAAGTGTGGCTAGAAGGACTTTATAATGAGCAGCCCCACTGTATGTGTACAGCAGTGCTTCTGGGAACAGCTTATTCTGGGAAGAATGGATAGACCTGGTGTGTTAAGAGTGTCCTGCCTTCACCTCTCCTAGCAGCTGTCCAGCCTTTGAAAAACCTTTGCTAGCAAACACTCATCTTCAAAACATCTTGACAGAGGAGGGGAAAAATCCTGAAAAGTATTGTGTTGCTGAGGGAGTTGATGGGTAGAGGAAAGAGAAGAGAACATATCTGGTGCGTACCCTTCTCAAAACCTTGATTTTTATCATTTGCTGTCCTGCAAACTTATTTTTCTTCTTACCTGTCTCCAAAATGTAGCCTTTTTCAAAGTTAATCGCTGCCTTCAAAAGGTTCTTAAATATTGCAGCAGCAGCTTTGACACTTGGTTTCACATCTCCAGCATGATTTGAAATCCTGTTAAATGTGAGATTCGGATCCTTGGTGCAAGGGAGATCTTTTAATGGAGATAGAAATACAGGAGTGGAGGACCACAAAGATGATCAGAGGGCTGGAGTGCCTCTCCTACAAAGACAGGCTGAAAGGACTGGAGCTGTTCAGCCTGGAGAAGAGAAAGCTCTGGGGAGACCTTGAAAAACACATTTCTGTGTCTGAACGGGACCTACTGGAAGGCTGGGGAAGGACTGTTTAGAAGGGATTGTAGTGATAGGATGAGGGACCGTGGTTTTAATCTGGAGCTGGGTAGATTTACGTTTGATGTAAGGAAGGTAGTTCTTTGCAATGAGAGTGGTAAAATACTGAAACAGCTTTCCCAGGGATATGCTTGGGGCCCCATCCCTGGAGAAATCCAAGATCAGACTTGATGTGGACCTGATCTAGCTACAGGGTAGCCCAATCTAGTTGGAAGTGTCCCTGCTCACTACAGGGTGGGGGGTAGGACAAGTTGACCTTTGAGAGTTCCTTCCAACCCAATGCAATCTGTGAATCTCCTGAGAGGCTTCTGCCCACTGCTGAAGGGAAGGATACTGTGGTCTCTTTAACTAAAGGGAGATTACTCAAAAAAACCCCAAATGCTCGTGAAGCTAGTGATACCTCCTAGTCTATGCTCAAAAACATAAGAAATGGGTTTTATAAGATGAAGTCTGAAACACAACTCTTGGTTCCCAACGTGACTTTGTTATTCCCAAATGGCACAGTAAACACAGGCAGTGACTCACATCATAGAAACGTGTGCAGCAGGAGGAAGGTTTGAAGATTAGTCAGTCCAAACCTCCTTGAGTTTACTTAGTATAGCTTGACTCTGTACAAATGTGTACAACTGTTGTAGTCTTATAACAACTGCAGCTGGAGGGTTGTTGCTTTTAGTTTCAAAACATTTTTTAATAGGATTTTTTATTTGGTTTGTGCAGTTGGTTTTTTTTTTTTTTTTTTTTTTCCAGACAGCAGTTTCTTTGAGTATAATGAACAATAGAGGTAAAGAAAAGGGTGACCTGACAAAATAAATTGGAAGCTAATTTTGGAGAGTAAAAGCCACAGAAAATTGAAATTCTGAGCTGTATGCAGCTTTTGAATTGTAATCATTTGCTGAGTATAACACATTAATGTAGGCTGGTAGATTTAATTTCCTTTAAAGAAAAAAAAAAACAACCCAAAGTAAAACAAACTCCTTGGGCATAATAGTCTGAAAGATAGTATATTATCATGGTGATTTCTTCTCTTCTTCTTTTTTTTACCCACAAAAATATACCACTCTAAAACTGTTTGGCGTAAGACTCTGTTTTCCCTGAAGTATCATGCCCCAAGTCGTATTGGTAAATAGAATAGACATAGCAGGCGTTTAACCTAAGACACTTGAGGTGGATGGTTTGTTGTTTTTCAGTGAGGTGGCTGTGAGGTTTTTTCTTGCAGAGAAAGTTTAGCTTCGGGTCAGCTGAAATAATTTGACAGTGGTTTTCTTCAGGAATGAAGCGAGACGGGCTGTGGTTAAGCACATGTGCTTGGAGGCTTGCTGAGGGAGCTGTTTGAGGACAGTGAATCCTTTTTTCACCAGCTGGTGGTTTCTGTACTTCTCTTTTGTGAAATACAATTGTGCAGCCCTTCGCTCACCTCCGCCACCCTCCTTTTTACTGTGGAGCTGTCCCTTTCTTCAGGTCCTCCTGCAGTGCCCATATCTTCACGGACTAGTAGCCATCTGACGTTGCTTGCCCTTGCTCCAAAGAGTTCAAAATCCTGCTGAGCAGTGCCCAGCAGGTCTGCTCTGAAGTGGCTATGCTTGGTGGTTTCACAGTGAGGAAAAGGTTTAGGTTGACAAAGTGTCTCTGAAATTGGTAATAGCATTCCAGAGTTTATCTCCAAGAGTCAGACTGGTGGTAGAGACAAACTTCAGGCATTACTTTAACTGTTGAATTATTGAATTAGTAGCTGTGTATCCAGCCCCTTTGGCCGCTGTGTTCTCTAGGGAGGGAGAGGTGAGCTCTGGACAAAATACTCAGTAATTTGAATGTGGCACAGAGCTTAGACGTAGTGTCTCTCTAAACCAGGGCTGTGTGTGCACTGGGATGCCTCACGAGACTTGTGTTTAGATGTGACAGTTGGTCCCAGTGGCATTCAGTTTACAGTCTCCCTGTCTTGACAGTGCTCTACTGTAATTAGCAGAAAATGGATTAATTTAATTCCTAAACACCTACTAATAGGTGGAACTATGCTTTCAGACTTAACAAGAGCTCTGTATGTACTCTAGTGGAAATAGCTGATGCTTTCTGCATTCATTCTTTTAATTCTTAAATTTCAGGATGTGTTTATGGTCAGGTTTTGTTGGGTTTTGGTTTTTTTTTTGGTCTTCCATTTGTCTAGACACTCATTTATCTTTCAAGAGTGTGTTTAATATAAAGATAGAAAATATATAGGTTTTGCTTACTCAAATTTGTGAGCACTTGGGTGCCTTAGTGAAAACTGTCAGTATCCTTCATACTAACTTGTTGCTAGCTACACTGGGAAAAGCTGACGAAGGTACCAGTCAGCTCATGTGCAACCCTTTTTTTTTTTTTCAGAAAGGTGAAATTTTCTGGGAAGGAGTCTCTTTGGCAGCCATACATCTGTTAGTGAGACAGTTTTCCTCAGTCTTCTCAAACCAGTCTGACATTTTTCAGTGGTTATTTACAGGTGGGATTTTTCTAGATGTCTAAAGTTTTTTTGTTACTGAACTTTAACTAGTCCAGATTTTACTTAAAATCTGATGCCTAGAGCAGGGAGTGATTTCAGCTGTGGCTGCTTTGTATGAACTAGAGGGTTGCTTCACACACCTGGTTTTCTGTCAGCTCTATTGGAGCAAGTCCAGAGGAGAGCCACGAAGATGATCAGAGGGTTGGAGCACCTCTGCTATGAGGACAGGCTACAAGAGTTGGGACTTTTCAGCCTGGAGAAGAGAAGGGATGGAGGAGACCTTATAGTAGCCTCCCAGTATCTAAAGGGGGCCTACAGGAGGGCTGGGGAGGGACTGTTCACAAGGTCTTGTAATGACAGGACGAGGGGGAATGGATTTAAACTGGCAGAGGGGAGATTTAAAGAGGATGTTAGGAAGAAGTTCTTCACAGTGAGGGTGGTGAGACACTGGAACAGGTTGCCCAGGGAGGTTGTGGCTGCTCCCTCCCTGGAGATGTTCTAGGCCAGGTTGGATGAGGCCTTGAGTGACCTGATCTAGTGGGAGGTGTCCCTGCCTATGGTGGGGGGGTTGGAACTGGATGAACTTTGAGGTCTCTTCCAACCTAAACCATTCTATGATAGGGCGCAACACACGAGAGGGACTTCTATCTGGGGGGAAAAAAAAAGAAAAAAAGAGAAAAAGTTAATCTTTATCTTTTCTGAAAAGGCAATGAGACAAAATTGCTACGATTCACCCGGCTCTAAGATAAGCAAGTAATAGCTCATGTTCACCAGCAAAGCATGTTCATATAGCATGAATAGGATGGATGTGTTGTATGATAAATCTAGACACAACAAATAAATTTCAGCCTGAAAAATAAGACGCCACATGAGACAGCATGTGCAGGAAGAATGCTAATGTTTAGGGAACTGAAGGCATTGGCAGAAAGGATAGCACAGAAATGAAGAATAGATGTTTTGTTTTGTTACCAGGATTGATTTGCTGCCTTTTTTCTTTTTTTTTTTTTTTTTTTTTTTTTTAACGTGTGTGTGTCTTTAAACCGTAATAGCCTTCCCTTATTGTCAAAATGATAATATATATAAAGCGCTTCCTGTAATATTTCTCTTCACAATGACTATTCATCAGTCCCAGGGTCAGATGCTCATATTTCAACTCACAATTTAGTTTAGCAAGTTTATACTTCAGAGCAATCAGTCATCTTAGCCATTGTGTTTTTAATACAAATCTCAACTCCAGAGGCACGCGGTGCTCTTAAGCACGGATAGATTGGCTAATCCAGATAGTACTTTGTAATCTTCTGGCAAAGAAAGAGATTATTGCTTTTCAGAGAGAAAAAAAGAAATAAAGTACTCCTCCCAGTCTAGCAGTGAAGATCATGGAAAGATTGAGGGCAAAAGACCTTGATCTTCCGTCGGGCCCAGTGCAAATATGAGTATGTCCAGGGCAAACCGAGTGGTTTAGGTGGCTGAAGGAGACAGTGAGTCATAGAATGGGTTGGAAGAGCCCTTAAAGATTGTCTAGTTCCAAACCTCCTGCAGTATGTAAGGACAATTTCCACTAGGCCAGGCTGCTCACAGTCCCATCCAACCGGACCTTGAATACTTTCAGGGAGGGGTCATCCACAGCCTCTCTGGACAACATGGAATCAGTCAGTCAGGGTTGGAAGGGGCCACAAGGATCATCTAATTCCAAACCCCTCTGCTATGGGCAGGGACACCCTACACTAGATTAGACTAGACAGAGCCTCATCCAGCCTGGCCTTAAACACCTCCAGGAATGTGGCGCCAACCACTTCCCTGGGAAACCCGTTCCAGGTTCTCACCACTCTCATGGTGCAGAACTTCCTCCTCATGTCCAATCTGAATGTCCCCACCTCCAGCTTTACTCCATTCCCCCTAGTCCTGTCACTACCTGATAGCCTAAAAAGTCCCTCCCCAGCTTTTTTGTATGCCCCCTTCAGATCCTGGAAGGCCACAATAAGGTCACTTCGGAGCCTTCTCCAGATAGAACAGCCCCAAATCTTTCAGTTTCTCCTCAAAGGAGATGTGCTCCAGCCCTCTGATCATCCTCGTGGCCCTGCTCTGGACACACTCCAGCATGTCCACATACTCCCAGTGTCTCACCACCTTCAGCCCAGTGAAAAACTTTTTCCTTACGTGTAATCTAAATCTACCCTCTATCAGTTTAAAGCCATTATCCCTTGTCTTGTGTAAAGGCTGTGTAGATGCAGGGTCCTGGCACTGCTGGGAATGTGGTAAGGGGAATGACAGTGACCACAGCCTTCTCTGGCAGGCTTTATCTGCTGTGCTCCAAAGGCCATCTATTTGTTACTTGTTCTGCTTACTCTACAACCTGCAAACGCACCACAGCTGCTGTGACTGACTTCTGCCTTTGCGAAAGTAGGTATTATCTTTGCTGATAGACTTGACTTGCTGGTTTGGCCAAATACTCCTGCTTCCTCTGTGTCACCAAATGTGACGTTGCAGTGAAACATGGGCACCACCTGCTGAACAAACAGCATTAGAAAATCATTAATCTGTGTTCCGTTTTTCTTTCCCACAATGCCTGTCTAGTCTTGACTGCATGGTTAATCTCTTCGTATGACTCTGGGAGGATATATATTTTTTTTTTAGGAGGTAGTAGCAGATAGGTCTGTTTTCTCTGCTGTGTGGGAGACCTCTGTCAGGGCATCACAGGGAATGCTTCTTCTCCTGGACTCAGCTTTGACATGACGGCCTGCCCTCTTCCTCCTCCTCTTCAGAGGTGAAATATGGTACTGTCTGAGCTGCAGAGAGTCATTTGGCCCTGGGTGGGCTGGTTTTCTACCACCAGTGGCCATGCAACTGTCCACCAAAAAGTTGAGTTGTTCTTTGGATTCCTCAGCTTGGCACTGGTGAGGCCACACCTGCAGTGCTATGTCCAGCTCGGGGCTCCACAGTACAGTAGAATCACAGACATACTGGAGAGAGTCCAGTCGAGGGGCATGAAGGCATTTGAGGGACTGGAACATCTTTCACATGAGGAAAGGCTGAGACAGATGGGACTGCTCAGCCTGAGGAAGAGAAGGCTCAGAGAGGATCTCATCAATGTACATAAATATCTAAAGGGAGGGCGTAAAGATGACAAAGCCAGGCCGTTTTCAGTGGTGCCCAGTGACAAGACCAGAGGCAGTGGGCACCAGCTGAAACACAGGAGATTCCTGCTAAAATGAGGGAATGAACTTTACTATGAAACTGACTGATCACTGTTGTGCAGGGAGGTTGTGAAGTCTCCATATGTGGAGAGATAAGCAAAAGCTGTCTGAGCATTGCACTGGGCAGCTGGCTCTAGGAGGCCATGCTTGAGCAGGGGACTGGACCAGATGATCTCCAGAGGTCTGTTCAGGCTTAATCATTCTGTGAGGTGCTGCAGAGTGATGGAGACTTGTTGCTGCTCTTGTAGCTGCTACGTCGTCTCTTTGCCCGCGTTCTCCACCACTTGTTGCTGGCAGTAAAGTGACAAATGCAACAACACACTTTGGATCGAAGCAGGTGCTCCTTAGGCCAGTGCAAGCGTGGGGCCTGTGCAGGACAGAGGACCAGAAAAGGCCAGTGACCAAAAAGGCCATAGCTAAAGAAGGCTCCATGGCCAAAAAGACCTCGTCGCCCTCACGGCCACTCCTTTTATGCCATCATACAAATGACACATTAACATAATGTAGGCGAGCACAGCCCACTCTTCAATATGCATTATAACCTGTTTATCCCTGGCCAGATGTCCCACTGTCTTTTACTCCCCCATGGGAGCTGTGGGAACAAAGGTTGAGCTATTCATTATTTTTCGCTGCATTCCCACAGAGACTGAGCTGCTGTGGTACATACAGGGACCATTTATGAACAATGAAAAATGAAAGGGTCCTGTCCCTGCCACAGTGTTCAGGGGCAGCTTGCTGATACAGACCACCAAATTTCACCGTTTTAGCTTTCAGTCTTACCTGTTCAACAAAATATGTTTTACTTTGCAAGCAGAAATGTCTTCTTGTGGAAGCTGTTTCAGTTTGTGTCTAACTTTGCGGATCACTACATCCAGATGCACTTCCAAAGATTCCTCTAAGCCATCTTTTACTTAGGCTTCATTTCTGTATCTTAAGAGGAGCAAATCTATATTACAGCCTAATCTTCTGAATTTGTTTATCAGAAACTGACTGTAAATACTGATTCTGAACAATGTAGAGGGGAAAAAAAAAGCATACAGAAAGTCTGTGCTTTAAAAGCCACTGCATATTTGTAACATTATTAATTTGTAGAAACAAATTGCTGAAATAACCCAGCTGACGGTCTGTGCCAATGATAACATGTAATAACTGTGGGCAAACACAGAGTATAGTTGCTAGTGTGTTTTCTTCTTCGAGTGATGGTTGTAAGCAATTCTTGCCAGATGGGCTGATAATGTAATTAGGAATCGTTGTGTTAAATGAGGCAGTATTTAAATTGGCAACTAATTTTCCTATCTATTAACCAGCCTGAAAAAGAAGAGCTGTTACCCAGATGATTTCTAGTTGCTAATCCCTGACAAGAAATGCAGCACTTCGCACTGTTCCTGAAGCACTGTCTAGCAAGTTATTTCCTGTAGGGTTTATTACGTGTGGAACAAGATAAGAGAGGGAGTTAAGAGATGCACAAGGCCAGGCTAGATGAGGCTTGAGCAGCCAAGTCTAGTCGAGAGGTACCCCTGTCCATGGGGGGGATGTTGGAGTAGATGATCTGTAAGGTCCCTTCCAACTTAAACCATAAGCTCAGGGGTTGTTAAATGGGATGGGTCTCTGCTAAGCCAGTACATCGTGTTGTGTGGTAACACCCCATTAGCCAATAACAGCATGCTGCCTATGTATAGTCTCTACATGTGGACAAAAGGGAAAAAAATAGACTTTGACCTTGTTCATTGTGTGGCATACTCCATCAGCATAGGACTGTAAGCCCTATTTAAAGTATGTGTGTGGGAGAAAACTTGAAAGCATGACAGGGCAAGATTTTAAATAGCATATGGACATTACTAGTGTGGAATGGTTGCTGTCTTTATTGGGAATGGGAGAGAAGGCAAAAGGGGCACCCTTGGGTAAAGTTAAAATCCCAGAGAAGGCACTTTCTGGTAGTTTTCATCATGAACTCTTAAGGAACCAGCTTCTTTGGTCTGCTGGTTTATGTCCTAGAAGCTATCAATTGCCTATCATTAAGACTTTGACAAACCCTGGAGTAAATGCAACGCTAAATAAGATTGATTATTATATTTATGGTGCTATCTATGTAGACGATTTTATTTTTCTCCCCCACTATGCATCAGCTGAAGCAAGAATGAAGAGCTGAGTAAGTTTTGGTTGTTTTTTTTTTCAGCCTCATTTCTTCTGCCCAGTGGTGAAACTTTATCGCTTGACCTAAAAGTATCAGACCTGTTAACATGGGGAGGGGGGAAGTGGATTTTTCCTTGGACCAGTCTTTTCAGTGGGGATGAAGATTATCACTAGCTCAGTGTGGGCTACCCAGGGAATCACATCAAAAGCAGCGGTGTGACAAGATTGCGTGCAAGCCTTAGGATTCCCACCTGGCAAATGTTGTGTATGCTAAGCCATGCAGAGAGATGCTTCAAATAAATGCATTATGCGCTTGTAGCCCATGGGATTTGTTTTGTATATTTTTTTCTGAAAGTTGTCAAAAACTCCTGACCTCAAACTAAGACAGGAAATAAAACTTAGGTGTAGGTTGGAACAGAGGCAGTATCTGTCCTTGCTAGAGGATGTTAGCAACCTGTACCTAACAAATATGGAATGATTTCAACATTTTATCACTTTTCCTTTATAAATGTGGAGGAAGTAACATTCTGAATGTATGATGGAATAACTGCAAATTGCTGTTCACCAGGCAGTTAAATGAGGCATAGATAATGGCTAGTGTTGATGACGCTGCGTTGACGCCACTTGCTGTAACAGGGCAGGTGCCTGAACCACAGAGAGACAAAGCTTTGCTGAATGGGGAAAAAATATGACAGGTCAATAGGTAATTTTTGTTCTGATATCAAAATACAACAACATACAGCAACGGAAAGCTTAAAAATATTAAAGACATGGTTACATTATTGAAGCAGGATGCCCTACAGTAAGTGCTATTTGATGTTAGAGCTAAATCAAGCACTGGAAAATTGGAGGGATCCTTGAAGTATTGATAATGTGTTTGACTTCCAGTTGAAATAAATCATTATGACTGAGGGGTTTTTTTTCAGTGTCTCTACCCCTTCAGAGTAGAAAAAATTAAAAAATGCATGGTCTAAGGTGGCTTCTGCTTTCAGTGTTTATGACTTTCAGTAAACAGGTTTGGACTTGTTTCTATTTATAAGCACAACTTAATGGCATATAGATAAGTGTCAGATTTCCTCTGTAAGTTTGTCATGGCACATAGGTGGGTGTTGGCTTGCTCTATTGCTAGGGATCTTTGTGAAACTTACTAATCATAACAGCAACACTATTTCCATATAGGAAATGCATCCAGCAAAATAATGTCCAGTTACAATGCTAGGTGCAGATTTTATGTCCCACTGCTGAGGTAAAGGTGACCTTCAAGAGGAAAAAGCAGCAGCTTTCTGCATCTGCTGTGTGCTTTCTGCTAGATAGGTCTGAAATTGAACTTGGAAACCACAATAAAAAGAACACCCAGGGCTTTCCTTCTGTGCCTCCAAAAGCAAAAGGAAGGTAGCGCTTTATTGTTTTTGATGCTGGGCACGTAGTCGGTCAGCAGTCTTTGAGCAGTATTTCCTTCATAGGTTCTTTCATCCATGTCTTTCCAACCTTGGCTTTTGCAAAATCTGGCCTCATCTGACGACCTCTGACAAAACAGGGTAATCACTAAGTAATCAACTCTCAGTGACAGGGCATGAATCACTTCAGATGGCCATAGTAAACCCAAGGAACTAGCTCCACCTGCCCATGAAAGCTCTGATTCACCATCTCTGGGGCTTGATAGGAGGCAGCTACCACTGCTGTTGGCTCTGCTTTGGCACTGGGAGAGAAAGTCAAGGCACAGAGAGGTATGACCACTCCCCAGCTATCAAACACATAGCCCAGTGAATCAAAGTGATGTGCCATTGATTGCAGTTTTCATTAGTGAGCTGGGTAATGAAATACAGAGGCTAGAGAATGAGTATACAGTCTTTTAGGAGAGGGCAGAGCTGGGTAGCAGGATGGGTAGCCCTAGACCATAGCTTCTTTGGTTGCTCACCAGAGCTTGTCTGAAGCTCCTCCAGCAGCACCATTAAACTGGCAGCAGGCAATATAGGCTCCAGTGCTGAACACATGAAAGTGGTTCTTAATGAGATGTGGAGACACTAAAGAAAATTCAGACCTAAAGGCTAACCAGGAAAGAAAGAGAGCTCAGTAGGTTATACCCCTCCAAAATGAGCTGCTAATCACTGGCACTATTGTGAGAACTACAATAAATCAGTGTCTGCCCTGGCTGCCTGCATCTTATTATGCATAAACATGTGGATAGAGAATGTCAGCCTCAATAGTGATCTGTCATCTGAATGCTGCTGTGCCGAGTGGGCTGGCACTTGCATGGTTAGCCAGCTTTGTAATTTTCTTTGTTGTTTTGTTGGGGGTTTTTTTTACACTTTTTTTTTCTCTCTCTCTATAGGAGATACGTATTTTCTTTCAGAAATGTTGATTTGCTTTGTACTATGAGTAGTAAATTTTCCCTTCAGTGACTTGTGAATTTAAGGTCTGGGGGTAAAATGTCTTTCATGTTTAGTGATTGGGGTTTTGTTTGTTGTTGGGTTTTCTCCCCAACTCATCCTCAGTATATGGTGTCATGCGTATTACTGAAGCTAGGGCAACACCTACATTTATTTATGCAGCTGAAGTAATGTCCATTACTCAAGCATCACAAGCTGCCTCAGAAAGGCTAATTAATTTAAGCCCTGCAGCACCCCTTTGAGGCAACTTTTGTTGGTCTTGATAGATGCACGTGTTGTAGCTGCTCTTTGTTATTTATTTTTACTGTGATTCCTGTCCCAGAGAGAAGTTCAAAATGAATAGTTCTTACTTTGTTAGGTACTTGAAAAAATGTCAGGCTTTTGATAGCATTGAAAAATAAAGTATGTAGCAAGCTTTGGATTTTATTACAAGCCATGCCTCAGAGATTCTTATTTTCTTTTAAAGCCTCAGTTCCTGGAGTCAGGTGGACTTGAAGATGGCCTTTTGTTTTTAGAAGTCTGCTTCTAGATTGTGTGGTAGCAAAATAAATTTAAACCTATTGTCTCATTTTAATTGAAAATCTGGGATGCAGTGAGAAACTTGACTAAGGTTTTAGGTTTGTTTCTTTTTAGTCTTAATTTGTTTTTGCCCAATGAGGGCTGGGAATGCCAATGGCAGTTTGTGTGCAGTTCAGAAGAGAGTCCCATGGTTTAATAGTTGGGTTTGTGTTCATGTTTTCATTTCAGAGCTACTCAGTCCCATATTATATGAACTAGGATAAACAAGGGTAACCACCTCTTGCCTCCTCTTGCATAAGCAAACAAAAATGTTTTGAATATCAATTCAAGCTTTTTTTTTTTTTTTTCTTCCTTCTAGGCTTGGTCTTATCTACAAAGTATTCAGCTTGTCTTCTGCAAATGCATTATCCTCCTTTGTCTTTAATCTCCTTCCTGAGCTCAGTTCTGTTTCTCCACTGTCTTTGACAACACTAGATGTGTTCCCCCTGTTCTTCCTTTTACTCCTTCCATGTCCACTTTCACTGTTAGATCACAACAATGATGAGGACTACTGAAGTGCCTGATTCCAGCTAGCTTTAAACCAGGGGTAAAGCAGTCTTCATGTCTCACTCCTTCCTCCTCCTTAACGTTTTTCAGGGGGAGCAGGTGTTCCCTGCTGCCCAGAGCATAATTTTACAATTGGTTTAAGGCAATCTGAGACCACCCTGTCAGCAAAGGCAGCAATCAGCTTTTTCTAGTGTCTGCTCCAACCATATCTTTTCAAGTAGCTGTCTGATATGGAAGATTGCAATTATATTTTTAGTAACTGTAGGTGAGGAACCTAATCTGATATACATCACAACCCCCTGGGGAACAAGTTCACATGCCTAAAAGACCTAGGAAGCATCTGGGCAAGAGCAAAGCAAAAGTGTGACCGCAGCTTTTGTAGCAGTACAGTCTCTGACTAAATTATCATTTAATGACACTACATTTAATGCCATTTCAAAGCCTCACTGAAAGAGTGACCCTGCACCCGGCTGCTCACTTCTGTGCTGTTGAGATTCTGCTTTGCGTTAGCACAAGCTGTCATGCAGCTGTGGTGACCCAGCCTGGTTAACTGAGCCAAATGAGGAAAGAAGATGTCTTGGTTTATCCATGTGGTTTTGTTAAGCAATTTTTGGCCTAAATCATCCTCTCAATTAACTGAACAAGTGGGCCATTCTTAGGCTACCTTTCAGACAATGCTTTTCATGGTGTTTATGAATCTACCATCGTTAAGTGCAGTGAAGGCTGTGCTAGGTTGCTGCTGCTCAAGACAAAACTGGGCATCGTTCCCATGCTCTCCAAGCCACGAGGCACCTTCATGGTTCTGCTTATTTCTGCTCAGACATGCACTCAGCCCCTATCCTGAAACCTCATAAACTCTAAGGTAAACAGTGCTTTAAACAGTATGCAATTCAGCTTGTGCCCCAGATGAGCTAGGTTGCCAAGACAGATGGGTTGGGCCAAAAAGAAATTCAGGATGGTCACGAATGCCTCTGCTGGGAGAATATGGGCTATAAAGTTTTCCCCTTCCAGGAACCTGACTTTTAAAGCGCTTCCTCATGATCAGATGTTTTGAAGGCATTGCAGCAGCTTCATTGTTCCCAAAAGTGATTCTCTGTATTTGTTTTTCAGGACAACTTTCAGAGTTTTAAAAGTGAAGGTAGTCTAGACAAAAACTTCAGTAATCTGTTTATTTACTTGGATGTGCAAACCTCTTCTCCTTTCTTCTCTTTTGGCAGTTAAACATTCTGGTTGACACTGGGAGCAGTAACTTTGCAGTAGCAGGTGTGCCTGATCCTGATGTCACCTCCTACTTCAATCCCAAGCTGTAAGTACCTGTTCTGCATGCCATGGTGGGTTAGGATGGCTTTTAGATTCTGGCTCCTCTGTGTGAATGAGAATGATAAGGCAGTTGGTGGGGCTCCTGTGATAGCCCATGAGAGTAGGATGCTTGAATGTGAAGATTGGACTTGTGGAATGCAAAGTCCTGCCTGATACTGTGAACAGTCCCACTCATGGCAGGACAGCTGAGCTCTGAGTGCAGTGCTGATCAAAGCTGGAGAAAAGGAAAGAAGATTACAGGGAAAAAAAAACATTCACAAAATAACACCAACTTCAGCCAATTTCTTATCAGAATAATCAAAAGTTTAAATGTACTTTCCCTTTGTTTAAAAACAAAAAAAATAAAACCCATTAATTGTATCTGTTACTTGACATTTTCTCCAAAACCAAAATTAGTTAGTCAAAACCTAATTTGTACTTCAGTTTGGCTGAGAGCCTGATTAGTTAGTGATCCAGACAGACTCTGCTGAATCTGGTTGTTTATAAGATGCTGTTTGGTGGCTTTGGTAGTTTCTGGTGTGATCAGTATGAGCTGACGTTGGTCACAGCCAAATACAGCTTTGTCTGTCTGAATCACTCTCCCTTCTTCCTTCCTTCCTTCCTTCCTTTCTGTCCTTTTCTAGCTTTAGTTATTTCCAGTAAACTTCTTTAAAACTGTGTCTATCTTTAGCTGAAGCATATGGATGAAAATACTTAGAGGACCAGGAGGCTGGAGAATATCACTGTTATCATTATCTCTTTATGTATTTTAAACATGGGGTTTTGGACTTTTTTTCCCCCAATGAGACACACTGGTAATGGAGGGGAAGTCAGTATTTCCACGCTGTTTACTAGGCTAGCCCTACATCCTGTCACATACTCGGATCTTAATAGAGATATTTCACATCTCATTCTGGTATGACTCAGGTCATGCCAGAATTTGCAATTGGAAGTTGTTTTCTGCTCTTCTGCAGAGTTTTTACCTGACAGCTATCCCCTTCCGTAAGTAGTGGCTGGAGGAAACTTCATTGCAAGGAATTAAAAGCACAAGCATTCCTTCTGCCCTTCAGTGATGTCATCTTGTCTGAAAGGGCAAGGCCTCTCTCATAAAAACCATAAAGCATTAAAAACAGCAACAGTGCCAGAGATTTGTTTTTTTGAGAAAGTCTGTGAATTCACTTGAAGGTTACAGTCTCTCATCAGTGTTCCAAGTGTACACTATGTTTTGAGAACTTTGATACAAAGCTAATAATGAAAACTTGAAATTTAGACCCTAAAGAGTTACGTGCTTCATAAAATTGTTCAAACCCAAGTCATTACAGTCCAGAGCAATTTCTGGTTTGGGCTGGATTGATGGAATACTGCAGTGTGGCCATACAAATGTGCAACCATTAGCATGCTTGAGCCTGGCCACACCATTTAAAATACATTAAATATAATTAAATAAATAACATCTAGGAGGGATCCTGGCCCTACTGAAATCAGTTAGATGTTTCCAAAATGTTGCTTGCAAGAAACCTTTGTAGGTCAGCTAGTGCATCTCCCAAATGAGACAGGGCTATCACCACTTCAGGTCAGCCATTGCAGAGTGCATCCAAGTCCTGCAAACCTTTAAGGATGGAGACTCCATTGTCTCCCTGGACAGTGTGTTTCAGTGCTGTGCCACACTCTTGTGGAGGAAATAGTTCCTGTTGTCCAACTTGAACTCCACAAAATGTATCTTGTGGGTGTTGCCCTTTATGTTATTACCTGACATTGCAGAGAAAATTTGGCTGTGTCATCTTTGTAGCAGTCTCTCAAGTTGTAAACTGCTATAACGTTTACCCTTAGCTGCTTGTTTGCAAAACCAAAGCCTACTTCCCCTTAGTCTCTTAACACAGGTCTTGTGTTCCTGGACCCTAATCTGTCTGGTAGCCCTTTGCCAATCCCTCTTCTCTTCCTCCAGATGCCTGTTGAACTGGGTTCTCACAGCTGGCCACAGTTCATTCCTGGTGTGGTCTCACCAGTGCTGACCACAAGGTGAGAGTGTCTTGCTTAGATTTGTTGCCTATAACCCTTGAGATATGGCCTGATGTGGAGTTTGCTGTATGCACAGGGCAAGCACAGTGTTTGCTCTTATTCAGCCTGGTACTGACCACCACCCAAATCCTTTTGCGTTCTTTTCAGCTGCTTCTCAATTTGTCCTGATGCATGGAGTTGATTCCTCTCAACTATACAACTTTGTGCTTCTTGTTGAATGCCAGAGGGTTTCTCTTTGGCCAGACTTACCATTTTTCAAGGTTCCTCTGGATTCAAGCTCTGACAGTCATCATGCCAATTAATCTCCTTAATATGATGTCCAGTGCAAATCTGCTGAGGGTGCAGTCTGTCCATCCTGCAGGTTCTTAAAGAAAAATTGTTCAAAATTTTTTTCACTTGCAGTCCATGGAGCACTATGTTTGTCATGAACCTGATGTTGATCCAATGCTCACTGCCCTTTGGGCCCACTGGCCTAGTCCATCTTCAACCCATGCAGTGGTCTGTTTGTTCAGTCCTACATCCTCAGCTTCCAAATGGGAATGCCATGGGAAATGGTGTCAAAAGCTTGACCATATGATTAGCATGGCCATATAATTAGTCCTTCATGTGCTTGGAAACAGATCCCAAAAGGCTGTTCTCTGAGGTGATTCCTGACTTGAGGTGAAACTAGTTCTCCAGGCCCTGCTGATCATCTTTTTTTGAGACTGGCCTTACAATAACCTTCTCCCAGTAGTCAGGTTACCTTCCCTAATTGTTATGACTTTGCATAGATTGATGGATGTGACCCTTGATATCACATCAGCTGGTTCCCTGAAATTACCTAAGAGTGACCTTTAGCAATGTATAAATGACACAAATTCCTTATGGCCACTGTTCTTCCACACTATGTGGAACACTTGAAAGTTAGATAAGGAAGTTTCCTCTCGTCTAGTAACCATTCCTGGAGTTTTTCCCTATATTGCCATGAAGTGCTTCCATACAAGAGTTATAAACTGCAAATTGTAGGGAAAGAGGGATTAGTAATTTGTTAAGTTAATGGAACTGAGCTATAGATGTGTGCTTATTAGAATATTAATATTGTGCCAGAGAGAGTGAGTGATGGGTCTTAATTTCCTGATTGCTCTGCTCTTGTTTTAATTTTATTCAAACGACCAAAATCTGAAACTAAATGCATGATTGTTTTTTGCCTGAAATTGAGGAGAGTGTATAGTAAAGGCGTTATCTTTGTTTCAAAGGACCCAGAGGGTGTGCTGTTCAGTAAGAGCCCTCTTTGAGCAATTTGAGATCTGATGTGTTAAATGATGTTGCACATCCCATAATCCGTGTTGTATAATTCCACTGCTTAATTATCTGGGTCTTTCTGTACGGAATGGATAAAGCTGTTATCATGAACTCTTCACAACTTGGGCTTTTGAGTGTCTGTGACAAAACTTTACTGCGAAAAGTTCTGAGTCTGCTGTGATGATCATGCTGTATAAGTCATCATGATGTGAAAGTTTTTTGGGAAATGGCCTAATTTGTCCTGAACTAAAAAAAAAAAATCACATTTGTTTCACATATTATTCAAAATAAGTAGTAGTTTTTGCTAAGTGCCCCACTTATGATAAAAGAGCTACTTAAATAGATGTAGAAAGGGATTTTTACACTTGAAAGTAAATTACCAGCAATGGCTCTGTAGCGGTATGTGAAAGAGTGACAAGAGGGATGTCAATATTCAGCAACAGTATTCAATTTTATTTCATGCAAGTGCTACTGCCTCACTATCTATAAGGTTTCAAGAACAAACTGCTCCAGAGTTGATCATTGCAAGAGATAGAGGTAAGAGAATTATGGATGATAAATTGAGGTAATACGAGAAGTTATACACCAGCAACAAAAATATAAGCTGCTGCTTTTAGTTGGATCATCTCAACAAGGAAGAAGATCTTTACTGTCAGAGTCACAGAGCACTGGAAGAGGCTTTCCAGAGAGGTTGTGAAGTCTCCTCTGGAGACTTTTAAGACTTGTCCAGATGCTTTCCTGTGCAACCTGCACTAGATACATACAGTCCTGCTCTCACAGGGACTTTGGACTTGATGATCTCCAGGGATCCCATCCAACCCCTGACATCCTGTGATCCTGTGAGTTTGGTTGTACATACTGTACAGTTTGTGGTACAGAGTAAATTATAAACTTGTTCCAGAACCCGTGCAAATTAGATGGGACTTCTAGATTGAAAATCAGTAATTTTTTAATGTTGGATTTTCATGTTTTCTTTGTCTTTCAGTTGTTAGCCCTAAGTCACTTATATTGTTTCACTGATAATCACTGGAGAGGGAATAAAAAAATTCTGTTCTTTTTTTTTTTTGCTCATTGCTGATTTCTGAGCTTTCTTTGCCATCGCCATCTGTGGCGCTTTAGAAAAAGCGAATGGGTAAGCAAGAAAAATCTGAAGTCCTGATTTGTTTCAGAGCAGCAAGAGATTGTGTTTGTCAAGGCTGGTGTTAAGCAAGGCTTCCTGTGTAGTGGATTTGCTGTTGCCATATTGAGCTTCCTTCAAATGCAGCATAGCATGAGAAATAATATTTTGTTCAGTGCTATGTGCTAGTAATGATGAGTAACTATGCATGAGAAAATGAATCTGTTGCTAGTTTACTCACCTGAGGCCTGAGAGCCGATCAAAATTTGAGGATTATTTCTCTTGGCTGCTTTGGAGTAAATATAGTAACCAGGAGAGAGAGCTAGTCAAGAAGAACTGGCTAGAGAGAGAAGGGAGTAGTCACTAGAGCACCATAATTTTAAAAGCCTTTCTCATTGCTTCTGGCTAAGATACACTCTGTCCTGCTGAAGGACTTCTAATTTCTTGGTTTCTCATCACGGCCAAAATACCTTGTTTGGAAATTTTCATGCTGTGTGCTTGTTTTAAATCACTCAGCCCATCAATTAGAACAAGTCTCTAGTTCTGACTTCTGAAGAAGTTCTCTTCCTTTACATCAGTGAGGTGAAAAAACACAGCGTGATTACAGCCAAGAGGATGGTGCAGGAAGTGGTTTTGCAGAACAGAATATAATTTACTGCCATGGGGATTTATATCACATTAACAATTTTGCTCCTTGAAGGAAATAATAAGGCCTTCTCTTGAATATGGCATTTGTGTATTTTACGGATGAAATAAGTATCCTCATATCCATTTCTGCAGCTGAGGCACAGAGGGCAAGGAAGTGACTTGTCCTGCCTTTCCATGGGACAGTCCACCAGCTGCGCTGGTAAATGAACCCAGTCTTTCTGTGTTCTGGTCCACAGCTCAGTCCATCAGACTGTTAACCCCAAGAGCTGTGTGCTGTTGCTGGTCATGCAGCATCTGTCTTTGCAGACTCACTTTGCTTTATTCTCCCAGCACTCACGTTTCTCTTTGACTTCAGATGTTACCTCTTCTGTTTAAAAGTCAGACATTTTTCTACCTGAAGAACTTCCTTTTCCTGGCCCCACCCAGTTTCTCTTATGCCACTAATGGTTCAGAGTCCTATTATAGGATTTGTAGACTGCATTGCCAACATTACAGTGGTGCTCCAGAGACACTGAGTAGAGATGTCCCTTTGGCTAGGTGTCATACAAGTGCAGCAGTAGCATAAAACAGTTGTATAAGCAACCAGAGATATGTATTAACACAATCTCTGAAATCATATGTTTTGAAATAGAATCTGTGGGCCCCATTATCTAATGTATTTCTGCCGAATTAGAAGCTACAAGCTACTGAACCTTGAAGATCCTTGAAGTATCAAACTGCTCAGGGTTAGAGCCTGGCCTCTTCATATTCGTTCCTCCCTTAGCTAGGAAGAGGATCAGCCTCATGGTCCATATGGCCCAAGTGTACCTCAAAATAAAGTATCTGATGGAATGGATGGGATTTGCCTGCATTGCCATCTGAAGGTTGTTTGCCATAATAAGCATTTTGGTGAGCTCAGGTACAAGGGGCTGTGATGCCACCTCACACAGCTGTTTGTGGCAGAGTAGCTGTTAGATTAAAGCTGTGTTGGTAAAACTATCTGTGCTACATAAATCACTTGCAGCTTCATTGTGAAGGCACAGATGTAAAGATGGCATGATGAAATTATTTTAAACTTGCCCTTTTTTATTTATTTTTTGAAAAAACTGTCAGGTGAAAAGTCTGTTCAGATGAACATGGTCATCTCTCTCTTCCAAAGGGGAAGCTCCATGCTGAGGAGTGGAACTAAAACAAATTGTAAGGGATCTCAAATTTTACAGCTGTTCAGTGGTGATGCAGGTGGAAGATGATTGCTGTATTTATACTACAGGATTTTGAAATGAAAAATCTGTTGAAGCTTATTTAATGATTTCATTAACACTTCTAAACAGGATTCTTCTTCTTTTTTTTTTACTTGCTATGCTTAACTACTTTACCTTTGCTTCCTTGATCTAGAAGGAAATACTTTTTATCTCCTCTGAGTCAGTGAATCATTAGTTAATAATATCCAACTCTATTTATTTCCTGATAGATAGACCAAACTGCAGATTTAGAAAACCTATCTCTTCCTGCTGACACCCGCAATAATATCCCAATTTACTCAAAATGGATTTTAAAATAATATTAATGAGGTATTAGTCTACAGCTCTTCAGTTAGCTTGGCATTTCAGTTTGAGATTTGAATTCAGAAGCTTTCCATTTTCTAGCACCACTTAATATGTTCCATCTCCAGTTAAAGTGTATTACTCTTACTGTGATGGACCAGTCTGAGTCAGTGATACATTACATTAGGTGCATAATACCTTAGATATGGGAAGGGGCGGGGGGGGAATGGAGAAAGAAAGGAAGAAAAAGGCACACATTGTGAAGATTTGAATTGCTGATGGCTTCAGGATAAAAACAGGGCATTTTTTTACTGCTTTTATGACCCATCCCCTCCTTCTCTAAATATAAGTGATTGACTGCAGAATTCACATTTTTTTCCTCTCTGGGAAAAACTTGAGATTGAATATAATCCATTGCCTTGCATTGCAAATGAACAGTTCATGCATAAGTCTGTCTTTTCCTTTTAAAGGTCAAGTACATACAAATCTCAAGGGATTGATGTCACAGTTAAGTACAGTCAAGGAAGCTGGACTGGAGTGCTGGGTACAGATGTCATTACTATCCCAAAAGGAATCTATGGCAGCTACACCATCAACATTGCTACCATTCTTGAATCAGAGAATTTCTTCTTACCAGGGGTTAAATGGCATGGGATTCTTGGTCTTGCCTACGATGCCTTAGCAAAGGTAAATCATCCTTTCCCCAGAAGTTGTTTTTTCACAATGACAATAAAATAAATTCAACTAATTAAATGGAGTAGATGATCTGTCAGCTTTAGGTTCCTTCCTTCCCAGCCAGTCTTTCCTAAGGATCCTTTGTGTTTGCTCCAGGAAAAATAAAATTGAGTTGTGATGGTACCATAGACTTAAGTGAGCATTTTATCTTTTCTGGTGATGAAGGCTCTGATTTTAGCTCTTCTGCAATGAAGGAATGTTTACAGAGCTTGTAGTCCCAAAGTATGGGAATAAAGGCTTATAGCATGCAAGGTGCTTATCAGGGCCCTGGTGATCTCTCTGAAGACTTGTCAATAGACTGATGAACCTACTTGCCAAAGCCCTTGGCAGTTCACTCAGACATTCTCTGTTCATCAAGTAAAGGTTGAGATGGAAGGCATATACATATAATTTCAGAACAAATAATAGCTACAATGTTATCACTGAAATACAACCAAGCACATCCAGGGCTTAGCAAGGTAGGAAATCTGGATAGAAGTTTAAAACCTTAAATTGTAAGTTTAAAACCTTAAGTGTAAGGTTATAAATTTATATCCTTAAAATCTAAAACTGAAAACATGATTGGAATACTACACAGTCATTGTTTTCGACCTACACATAACTGTCTGAGAAATTCAGAGAGAGATATATCCTGTTAGAACAAATTATTTGATGCCGCCTGCTGGTTCTGGAATTAAAATGCTTTATTCAAGAGCTGTGTGATCATCATATTGACTTCTGTCATATCTGCTAGCACACACTGTCAACAGGCAGAGAAGAGCTGCTTCTCAGACTCTGGTTTGGGCAAATACTGTGTTCAGGGCATTTATTTTTCCCTTCCTCCAAAGATTTAAGTGGTGGTGGCTTCTGAGGCTGCTCTATGCTTGATGTGTCAAGAGCAGTTGACACTTTGTAAGTGAGCCGAGGTCCTGCCTGTCCTAGGGTGTGCCTGCACAGAAATAAGAGTTAGAATAAGAATTGTTCTAATAACTGCAAAGGAAAGCATGACACACAGGCTAGGAAAGATCCTATTGCCAAGTGATCAGCTGAAGTGAGTGTGCTTGCATATGAAGTTCTTTAAAAGAAAGAAGAGGAAATAAGGGTCGTTGAATTCAAAGTTCATTAGAATTAAACTGTATTTTAAAACTTAAAATCCTCCGTCTAATGACCTGCCTTTTCACCAACACAGTAGGGCAAGTTGCACTTGACTCCTCTAAGCCCTTTGGAAAGGCCAAAGTCTTTTCAAACCAGAGAGGAACAGTGAGAGTTTCTCACTGAAACTAAGATTCGAGTTTGAAAAATTTAATTGAAAAATACTCTTGAGCTTTAGGGATTTCTATGACAGTGGTAAGGAGTAAAATTGCTTTTAGAAATAGAGAAAATTACAGATGTGGCTTTTTTAATGACCAGACTTTCCATCACCTGGTTGTCAGAAATCCATTTTACTTGTAAAAACTGGTCTTGTTTGAATGATTTGCTTATTTATGCAAAGAAACTTTATAATGAATGCTTCTGCAATTCTTGTTTTGTTTTTTTCAACACCTTCAAGCCTTCAAGTTCTGTTGAGACGTTCTTTGATTCTCTCGTGAGGCAGGCCAAGATCCCCAACATTTTCTCCTTGCAGATGTGTGGTGCTGGACTGCCTGTTTCTGGAAGTGGTACCAACGGAGGTAGTCTTGTGGGTATCTGTCAATCTGAGAGGGAAGACATATCTTTGTTAATCTCTCTCCCTCTTTTCTATGACTATTCTACTTTTCCCAAATTAAATATTTAAATATATGAAATGTTTGGGGGTTGTTTTTAAGAAAAAGTTAAGCACTCAGGCAAAACTCAAGTGTCTGTTTTCATTCTCCATTCTCTATTTTTTTTTTGTCTCTCAATTTTGAGTAAACTTTTTCCAGTCCAATTTTAATAAATTAAAACATAAATCTTGTGATGTATCTTCAGTGCAGATTCCACTGCCTTTGTCAAGCTGAATAGTCTTTTACTTGGCTGCTACTTTTCTTCAAGCACATCAGAAGGCTGCAGTAAAGGGGTTTTTTTTATGTGATATGAAAAGGGGGAGAGGAATTAAGTGTCTTTTCTCATATTAAAGGAAGAAATCTGAAGACCAATTCTTACACTTCTTACTCTGGAAGGTCTTTCAATCACTTTTAGTGAGACAAAAATTGGCCATTGTCTATCTGTGATCAGTAGTTAGAATGTGCCCAAATTATCCTGAAATAAGTATATTAGTACAGGTGTTGATCACAAATAGTTATGAGGCTGTGAATTCACATATTGTAAATGTTAACACACTCGAGACAGATGAAGCCCAAGAGAGAAATTGCTTATGTTAGCTCAGTTCAAAGTCTGATGCTCTAATTCTCCCAGTCAGCTTCAACATAACTTTTGATGGATGGGAGCTAGTAGTGATAGCAACAGTAAGATATAAGTCATACTCTCTTCTGGATATGTGTAGGAAAAATGTTCTTGAGCAGTATTAAGGCTTTTCTGATCTGATAAAGTTAATTTATGATGTAAAAGTTTGATATCCTGTCCCAATTTTGAGGATTGCCTGGATTAAATCATTGAATATTATTTTGATTTTAAATAGTGGAGCTTTCATAAAAGAGTAAATATGCACCTGTAGATGAAGATGTTGGTAATTTGGTCCAAATTTTGTCTGACTGAAGAACAAATGTCTAGGTGTTTTACACGTCTTATTGACAAAGACCTTGTGTCAGTAACATGTTTAAAAATGGTGCTAAATCAAAATTTTGATACACCATATATTACAATTAAATATTCTTTTTTCCTGTACTTGCCTCAAAACTAAACATCCAGGATTTTGAAGCATGTGAATTCTTTTCTCCTTTCCCATAGGTTCTGGGTGGAATCGAACCAAGTTTATACACAGGTGATATTTGGTACACACCAATCAAAGAGGAGTGGTATTACCAGGTTGAAATTCTCAAACTGGAGGTTGGAGGACAGAACCTCGAATTGGACTGTAGAGAGGTATTTGTAGTGTTGTGTTTCTGCCTATATAAAATGCAAGTTTGGTTTTTCTTTTTCAGGTAGATGTGTATTACAGTCTTCTATGAGAATTAAGGCTGCATGACAACTTTGAAAAGAAGTTACACACTGTTTGGCAGGGCTTACGTCAAGCATGCCAGAATTGCCTCAAAGAGAACTTTTAAAGTCATCAATGGCATTTGCAGTAAATTAAGAACTCAGCTAGGTGAATGATCCACTGAAAATACGGCTGCTGTGGTTTAGAAAGGGTCAGCCTCTTGACTAGTTTCAGTTGTAACAAAGGTGTCTAAACACTAAAGATGGTGCATCGATTCCAGGAGATGAGAGTCTTCAAACAGCTGCAGTTTGTGGCTTGCTGTCATACACTAAAATCTAATCACAGGGTTTTAAAGCAATTCTGGTCAAACCAAGAAAAGGGGAGATTTTTTTATTGACCCCTGTGGAGGTGTGTAGGCATATCATTCATGATGGCAGTGAGCAGGATGTCATCCTACGTTGCTTCCCAAGTATCTCATCCTGTGTTCCCTTTTCTTTCTTTCTTTTTTATTTTTTCTTTTTAAATTTTTTTTCCTTTGCAATCCACTTTTGCTCACTTCAGCCTTGCTGGTTATCGTTCCTGATGGATATATATTGTGGTTTTATTCAGAATAATGGTCTGCTACCTCTGAATCAGTCTAATGAGACTGTGTTGTTGTCACTTTTATTCCAAAGCTGTTTCATTTTTCCCTCTGGAGGATGTGTGTGTGTGTTTTATTTGTTGCTTATTGTTGCTTGTTGGTATTCATGTTTTGATTTTAGTTCTATAATTTTCATGTCTTGTTTCCATTAGGCATCTTAATTTTATCTCATGCTTGTTCTCTTAGCTGGAAATCACTGGGACGTGATAATTCTGAGCTTTTATAGTTCACACAAATTAAATTACATTCACAATAAAGAGCTTATATGTGCATAAATATATTTCCATACAAAATGTGGAAATGAAATTCCCATATAACATATTTCAAGTTAATTATGTAGTCTCTCAACCTAGTATCGAAAACAATGTCTATTTAGATGCCTCTCTCTGTTATAATGTTAGGAAAGAAAAACTGCTGCTCCTCTAGTATAGATGTTTGTCTTTGCTTACCTTTTTTTGCCTTAAAAAACAGCCAGCATGGTTTTTGAGGAGGGGCCCTTGTACTAATGGTTTCATACATGCTATTTCCAGAAAACAACTCACTTAAAAATCTAGCAGTGTTATGAAAGTTTCCTGTTGTTGTTGCTCTTTTTCGAAGCCAGGGTTTGCTTTCACATTGTACACATTAGCGTAGCATGCTAGTCACTGGTACAGAAGGCAGCAGTCTGTTCTTGATCAAAGGAGGTCTTCCTGCAAAAAATTAGAGGAAGAGCAGTAACTCAGACCTATTATGATTACACTTTGGCTAGATTAGAGGCTTGAGGAGGATACATAATTCACTGCGTAGGATGATGAACTATGTGCCCTCTCTCCGCTTAGTTGTTTTCTAGGAAATGGAACATTCTTTGTAACCATCACCAGAGACTACTCCTTTCCTTGCCAGGGAAAAGTAGTCCCTTCACTTCAATGCTGGGAATCTGTCCAGTGTTACACTGCAGCCGTGGCCTTGAGCCTGGCAGACAAGGGCTGAGAGAAATGCTGAGCTGCCAGCAGTGCACCATACATAGTGCATGGTTAAATATTAACCAGGAAGGCTAAGAAGGCAAGTTACTGCCGGCTGCAAGCACTGTGTACGCGGCATGAAAGTGTGGGTGCTTAGTTCCTCACTGAGCAATCATGCGACTCTAGGCATTTTGCATGGGTTTATGTTAGTGGCTGACCACCTTGGCTGTGCCTCCTACCTACTTTTTTCCGAGGGTGGCTTTCCAGGATGCTGGCAGTTGCATATTTGTGGACTATGCCTGGATATTTCTCTTTGCTCTTTAGAAGTATTTCCGAGTGTGTCCGGTTTGCTTTGCTTCCAGCTCCACCTGGCAGTCTACAAGCAGCCCTTACTTAAAAAGGAAGATAACTAAGAGTTACGTTCTATGTTTTGGTGGAGTTTATTTTTTTGTCACTGCACTAAAGATATTCCACGTGACTTGATAACATCTAAACCAATTTACTTTAAATTTGCTGCTTGTTTGATGTCTTCCAAAAATCTTATGCTGGGTACTACCTTGTGTCTTATGTTTATGCCATAAACATGTCGGTTTTCAGTTACATTGATCCTGCTGCCTAAGCTGGTAACAGAAGTGGTTAATGCAAACAGCTGCCACTGCTACTTGCCTTTTCTTCCCTCCACCCCCAATTAATCATAGCTTTTAAGGGATTAATGAAAAAAGACACACCTTTTATAAATGCTTTTTCTTTGTTTACTGTATCTAAGTTTGCTGAAATCTCTTAATCTAAATGTTGGGATTTTAATAATGAAGATAAATGTTTGCTTAGGGTTGGGGTTTTTTGTGACGTTTTTGAGGCAGCAAGATGGAATTTTCAAGTTTCTTTGTGCCTTTTTTTTTCAATCTGTGGTTTAGTAGTTTTCAGCAGTTGAGAGAGGGAGGCATGGCAGAGTGTAATGTCTTTCCTTGTATTTTCTCCCTTCTTAGTATAATGCTGATAAAGCGATAGTGGACAGCGGAACCACGCTCCTCCGTCTGCCCCAGAAAGTCTTCAGTGCTGTTGTGCAAGCAATAGCTCGCACGTCCCTGGTAAGCTAATGCCATTACATGTGCTTGAAATGTTAAACTCCTCTTAAATCACAGGGTCACAGGATGTTAAATCACAGGGTCACAGGATGTTAGTGGTTGAACGGGACCTACGGAGATCATTGAGTCCAGAGCAGGACCATAATCTAGTGCATGTCACACAGGATTGCATCCAGACTGGGCTTGAAATTCTCCAGAGAAGGAGAACCCACAACCTCTCTGGGGACCTGGTTCCAGTGCTCTGTGACCCTGACAGTAAAGAAGTTCTTCCTCACGTTGAAGTGGAACTTCCTCTGCTGTAGCTTATACTCATTGTCATATCACAGGGCGCAACTGAGAAGTGGATGCCCCTTCCCTCTTGACCCCCATCCCTTATATATTTATAAACATTGGTTAGATCTCCTCTAAGTCTTCTCTTCATCAGACCAAAAAGCCTCAGGTCACTCAGTCTCTTCTCATAGGGCAGTGCTCCAGCCCCTTAATCATCTTTGTAGCTTTCTGTTGGACTTTTTTAAGTAGATCCATGTCCCTCTTGAACTGGGGATCCCAGAACTGAATACAAAAATCACCACATCATCTTTGAATGAAATGTCATCTTTCTACAATGAAAGTCATAGTTTTAAACCTACGTTTCCTGATCTACTTGTGCTAATAAATCAGAAATTATAGGTAGTTTACAGAAATAGGAAGGGGAGAGGAAGAGGTGAAAAGGGAAAAGGAAAAGGCAAAAGTAGTGTCCCAAGTACAGACAAGAAGTGTCTATATGGAAATAATCCATCAGAAATAATGAAGAGGTAGAGTATTTTGTTCTAAGCATTTCAGAAACATAGACATAATCCCTCTTGCTCTGATTCAAAGTGTTAAGAGTGCAAAAATCAGTCCTTTCATTCAAAATGGAGTGTTTACAAAGCAGAAGAACCTGTTGCTGCAAGCAATTCCTCTCCAAATGTAATACTTATTGTTATATAGAGTGGATGTCATTCGTTAGGATTATTCATTTCAACAAAGCTGCTTTTGACCTTGGTTACTGAATTATTATTTATGTTTTAAATGTGTCTTTCTCTGGAAATAGAGTGGGCTTTAAAAGTAGGGCATGGGGATGGTGTAGAGTAATTGAAGCATCATCTTCTGGTTAATAAAATCTATTCAGAAATGTCGACCGAATACAGTGAACAGCACCAAGAAGGCTAAAGATAAAGAACAAGTACCAGGTATTTCAGTGTGAATGCTTTTAATATTTTTGTCATGGATTCACCATCAGGCAGTCAGTAATCATTGCAATTCTCAGGAATTGCACTTGCTGGACTATTGGCTGCCTGCCCAGAAAAGTATTTGCCTGTATGCTGATAATTCAAGATTGAGATCCTTTTCCTACCAGATTGAAAGCAGATACTTGGTATGAAATGTTCTTCACTGCCTGCAGATGTCCAGTATCTGAAATAAATGTACCAGTTACCTTATGTAGCTCAGCTTCCCTGGTGGAAAATTTCTTCTCTTTGCAAAGCACTTTCAGTCCATCGAAGGAAGCCTACACAAGAGCTCTCGTAATGGCATTTTGTGGATAGAGCATTCTCCCATGAAGTAGGTCACAGTGGCCCACACTCCTCTGTGATGTTGGTCAGGTCAATTGAACTAGAGCCTTCCACATGGCAAGTACAGAGTTAACTGATGATAAGGCATTAGAGGAGACCCACTCACTCTGCTTCGTGTTTTTGGGGTTTGTTTGTTTGTTTGCTTGTTCTCTCTATTAAAAATGTGTAAAGTAACTGTTCTCTTAGTCTTTATTTTTAATCTCAAAGACCTGCTGCTGTACCCCTTTCCCTACACACACTACAGAATCACAGAAGGGTAGGGGCTGGAAGGGACCTGGAGATCATCTAGACCAACTGCCCTGCCAAAGCAGGATCACCTGAGGCAAGTTGCACAATAATTCTTCCAGGCGGATTTTGGAAGTCTCTAGAGGAGGAGACTCCAGCCTCTCTGAGCAGCCTGTTCCAGTGCTCTTTCACCATCACAGTACATGAGTTTTGCCTCTTCTTGAGGAGGAACTTCTTGTGTTTCATCCTATCACTGGGCACCAGTGGAAAGAGACTGGCTGCATCTTCTTGACACCCATCCTTAAGGTATTTGTAAACACTGGTCAGATACCTTCTTGGTCTTCTCTTCTCCATGCTAAACAGCCCCATGTCTCTCAGCCTTTCCTCATAAGAGAAATGTTGTATTCCCTTAGTCATCTTCCCAGTTCTCTGTTGGACTCTCTTTAGTAGTTTCCTGTCCGTCTTGAACTGTAGAGGCCCAAATTGGACACAATATGCCAGATGAGGCCTCACTAGGCAGAGTAGAGGGGCAGAAGAACCTGTCTTGACCCGCTGGTCATACTTCCTAATGCACCTCAGAATACCATTGGCTCGCTTGGCAACAAGGGCTCATTGCTCTCTCATGCTCAATTTACCGTCCACCAGGACTCCGAAGTCTTTCTCCACAAAGCTGCTTTCCAGCAGGTCAATCCCTAACCTATACTGGTGTAAAAGGTTATTCTTGTCCAGGTATAAAAATCTACACTTGTCCTTGGATTTCACAGAATTGTCAGGGTTGGAAGGGACCTCAAGTCTCATCTAGTTCCAACCCCCCTGCTATGGGCAGGGACACCTTTCACTAAATCAAGTTGCCCAGAGCCACATCCAGCCTGGTCTCAAAAACATCCATTTCATTAGGTTCCTCCCCACACCACTCTTATTTCTGTCCAGATCTCACAAAATATGACTTTCACAGCTTTAAACAGTCTGTTAAGTAAGAAAGTAGTTGTGAGATATAAGGATCAGAATCCAGCTGTGTAAGAGCAATGTCAGGACAATGTTTTTTTTTTAACAGCTGTGCCATGGCATTACAACTGTACTTTTAGCACTTTGTGCTTCTGGCAGACTGTGTACCACTGAAATACAAAATCATCTGCTGTCATCACTCACATTTTTCTGACCACAGGTGAGCCAGGTTAACAAGTTTCTGCTTCTAGTCTCTTGTTCTCATCTTCCCAGCAAGATGTTACTTCCCCCTCAGGTATGCTGGGATACATTCCTTTATTCAGCTCCATTTAAAAACCAAGGCTGCAAGCTTTATGCTCTTTAGTGCTGCAGATCATTTTTTAAACCTTATTTATTTGGACTGAAGTCTTCTAGGGAGCAGATACAGAGACAGTTTGATGTTGGCAGGTCTGAAGGGCAATGGTTTTGGCAGATGAGCAGAGAAGAGCCACAGAGGGGGTGGCAGCTACTGACTTTACTGATCTTAAGTCAGCACAGCATGTCTACTCTCTCATTAATATAACGCTAAGCTAATAAGCTGAAGAAAGGAAGGCTCAAATCTTTATATTAATAACCTTTTAGGTATCATACAGCCAAATTCTCCCCAAATGCATTTCTTCAGTGCACAGAACTAAGGCAAAGAAATGCAATATAATAAGCAGTTTTCTGAAAAGTCAAGAGTAGGCACTTAGAACACTTTCTAGACTTGGTCTGTCCAGTCTACAGTGCTATCTTGCAGTTTTTCTCAGATCACAAACTCTACTTTCCAGAAGAAAATGGAGAGGATGGCTGTATTTCTCAGCAGGTATGGCCTGGGACTTAGCTCTGAGAGGTAAATCATTGTCTAGTGCCAAGACATGAGATTTAAGGGTAAAAGTTGTCTGTTTGTATTGGGCAGACTCACTGTGTGTTTAGATGACAAATATTTCCTTGGCAGGTGTATGGGGTGGGGAATACTGTTCACATGTAGAATGCCATATAACTAATGTATGAGCTGATGTTTACAAGGTAATTAATATCACCAATAAACAAGGGGAATGGAGAGGCTGGATTGCGTCTTCCTCCTTCACCCAAACAAGAGGCTTCATTTGTGCAGGGTCAGAGCAAGACACTGCCTTGGATGTTGCACAAAGTAGTGCACTCAAACAAGGAAGGATTTTTTTTTTCCTCATCTGGCCGATCAGCTTCAGGGAGCATGAACATTAGATGTTTGTTTTAGGCAAGCAAGCTCTGTAGTGGTTTGCTTTTTGCTTTGTTAGTTCCATGGATATATTTAGTACTGTTAATCAACCTTCTTTCAAAAGCATGTCAAATTGTATTGGTAGTGAGCTGCAGAGCAGCAAAAGAGGTAAAGGAAGGGACATATCTTTCCATTGACTGTACCAGTGGTTGATTCCCTTAGATGACAGATTTTTGGCTTAGCCTTTTTCTTCAAAACCAGAAGTTGAGTAAGAAACCAAGTATGTGAAGAATGGAGATTATTCCATAACACATTCATGTGGTTTGTTTTTGTTAACCATTTTTTTTTTAATACCTGCGTTCAGAGAAGAGGTAGACAGTAAAAGCTTATTGATGCTTTTTCCCTCTTTGTAGTACTGCCTGTGCTCAGGGAGGTCGTTTGTGTTCACTGCAGAAGTGGAAGTAATGAGACACAAATAGAGAGAGAAGGGCAAGCTAAGCTTGCTTTTGCCTCTTGCTGCTTGTCCAAGTTGTCATGGTTTAAGCCTACTCAGCAACAAACCACTATACAGCCATTGCCTCTGGTGGAATGAGGAGAACTTACAACAAAATGCTCCAGAGCAGAGACAAATGTGAAGGAGGACTCACTCGCCAGTTATGGTCATGGGTGAAAGACAAACTCAACTTAGGGGAAGGAAATCAATTTAATTTAAAAATGACCAGCACCAGTTTGCTAATTGAGTCAGAGTAAGATAGTGAGAAATACAACTAGATCTTAACATCTTACCCTCTCTCCAGGCCCATCTCTGCTCCTGATCTCTACCTCCTTGCTCTCACCAGCATGGGGGAATGGGAGCTGCAATTAGTTCATCCCATTTTGTTTCTGCTGCTCCTTGTTCCTCAGGGAGAGGACTCATTCCCTATTGCAACATAGCATCTCTCCTACAGGAGACAATCCTCCATGAGCTTCTCCAATCAGTGTGAGTCTCTTTCACAGACTGCAATCCTTTCAGGAACTGGTTTCCCCCTAGAATCATAGCCATCTATGAGTGTAGCCACCTGCTCTGATGTGGGGCCCTCCACGGGCTGCAGCTGGACTTCAATCTACCTTTAATCACCATAGGTTCAGCTTGCCACATCACCACAGGCTGCAAGGGAGCCTACTTTGGCACTCTTCCCCTCTCCTCCTTCCTTGCTGACCTTCATGTGTGCATAGCTGTCTCAGGTTCCACTCCTCTCCAAAACAAAAGAACTTACCCAACAGGTTTTTCCTTTCTTAAATAAGTTATAGAAGAGGTGCTTCCACATTGCTGTTAGGCTTGGCCTTTGCCAGACACACATCCAACTTAGAGCCAAGGATGCTTCTCAAAGCATCTTACAGGAGCCACACCAGCATCCCCTGCCCCAGGCACAAACTCAAACCCAACACAGGAGTCATAATAGGTTATGGTGTGCCTTGGTTTGTGTGTTGCTTTGATCCTTGTAGAAAAAGCTCTTTGTCAGACTTGTGTTCATGTTTGAATTTCTCCATGGGAACAGGAAGACAGAACAGCGGTGGTGATCATTTACAAAATTCTATCAAAATGTATGGAATTGCTGTGTTTTCCCCCATCTCTTTTCTTTTTTTTTTCCCCCAATAGATACAAGAATTCTCTTCTGGTTTCTGGACTGGTTCACAGCTTGCATGCTGGGATAACAGTGAAAGACCCTGGTCCTTATTTCCCAAACTCTCCATCTACTTGAGGGATGAAAACTCCAGTAGGTCGTTTCGGATCTCTATCCTGCCACAGGTTTCAACCTTTCTTTGTTTATTCAGTTATGCATTTAGTTTTACTATTGCAAAGCACTTACTCTTCAAAATAGAACCTATTTTTAGCAGTAATAGAGAACTAGTTTATTGCATGCAAGGGAGACATTTTTTTAAATTAAAATTTTAAAAGCTAATTTTAAATAGGGAAAATAAACTTGTCAAGCCTAAAGCCAAAAAAAGAAAATCAGTTTCCCTCTGAGTGCAATCCATGTAGTTGGGAGAGACTTTTTCAATTTGTCAGGAAAAATGGCAAGATTTTGCTTTGTTTACAAACTTCAGCTGCATTAGATGTCGATACAGAATGCTCATTTTGATCTTGTTTTGGGAAGCAAATTGATTTGGGTTTTGTGGTGTTCTGAGTTGGAGCACTTCTTGTGAATATGACAGTCTTGGCAATGAGCCTATGTGATTTCTTCACCAGTTTCTGGTTGGTTTATCTTTTATTAATATTCCATACCAGTTTTTGGAATATAATGTGCCAGTTTTATTTTTCCTCCCTGATTTCCCATCCCAGGTTGCAATACAGACTAGTATCCTCTTAACATCACTAATACAGTCTTTCACTTCAGGGGGTGGTCAGGAGTAAAGGGAAGACTGAGCCTATTAAGTACATTTTAACTTCAAATATAGTAAAGCCTCATGATAAGCTTTTTTCTGTATTGATCATGTAGCTTGGAAATCTTTCATCTTCCCTGAGGAGACAAGGGGTAAAATGTGACTTGAATTTATGAATCTAGAGCCTTGAAGCTGACACTGAACACTCTCTGAATTGATTTAATCCTGATAATTTTTGTCATAATTTTGTAATTCTCTAATTTGAGCTCACATCCCAGGATGTTTCTCAGCTATCTTTCCCATATAGAAAATACAGTTAAAAGTGCCTTGTGTTAATTTGCTGTTGACCTTCACATACTGACTGAGTCTTTCCAAATTTAAGGTTGGTTGAAATCCAACCTTTGCATGTAAGCTTTAATCAGTTTTAAGTAATGTACAGAAATCTGTTTGTCCCAGCTCATCCTGTATTTGTAGTGGAGTTTGAATCCTTGAATATAAAAATCAAAAGGTCTGAACTCCTAAGTGTGTGGTGTTGGTTTTTAACAGTCTGCCTTTTTCCCTTTTTTTCCTCTTAATTAATAGCTTTATATTCAACCCATCCTTGGAATAGGAGAGAACTTACAATGCTACCGATTTGGGATCTCTTCCTCCACAAACGCCCTAGTTATTGGTGCTACAGTCATGGAAGGCTTCTATGTAATATTTGACAGAGCCCAGAGGAGAGTGGGCTTTGCAGTAAGTCCATGTGCAGGTAAGAGAAATATTGTTCAGGACTTGGTGAGTGCTGAAACCTGTTCTCTCAGAAAAACACCTTTGCCACTTACCTGATGAGAAAAAGCATGGTTGCTTATGAGCCAATCCCAAGCTATTCAGATTTCAAGGAAAGAAAGACAAAAGTCTGTATTGCAGAGAGCAGTCTTCTGGCGTGAAGTAAATCAGTCTCAGCTCTGGGTATCTTAGCTGCGTTCTTCTCTCTAAGAGCATATATTCTTTCTGAGACTTCTGTCTGTGTGCCGTTTCCCCAAGAGTTACATGAGACGAGTCTCTGTTTTTAATGCAGCTCCTTTTTTTGTCTAGTTCTCATTCTGATTTGTAGATAAATCCATTCTTCAACTGACTTTACAATGTGCAGTGAAGTACTTTACTTCCACTTTTCTCTTAATGTAAATTGTGCCTTTTTATCCTCTCAGAAATACTCAGAGAAAAAACTAAGATGAAAAGGGGACTCAAATTAAGACTTGTGGTGTTTGTGTTGGTTCTGAACAAATAGGCTTTTCAGTGTAAGTAGAAAGCCATTATTTTTTTTTTAATTAGCTGCTGAGAAAATGTGTCAAAGCTCATAATTTTCACCTGATTTTATAGTGCTGGTTAACATTTTGTGCTTTTTTTTCTGTGATTTCTCTGATCTCACCATGGGTAGCTAAACTTAAAGGTTTTTGGGGTTCTTCCCCCTGCTGATGAGATATTGCTTTACCACCACAAGAAAGGGGAGGATGCAAATCACTGTGCCAAACAGAAGAGGTCTGTGCCCTGAAATGCATTGTATCATGTGAGCTTTGCATGAGCAAATAATTACGACTGACAGCGTTTCTTTAATCCCCAGTATTTTTGTAAGGGCAGTTAGTACTTGAGTACTTAATGTAACCAGGTAATTGAGGGGGGAAAAAAAGAGAGGTACTAACTATCTGAGTTGCAACTCCAGGCCATTTTAAATGTGGTTGGCTTTTTTTTTTTTTTTTTTCTTTTTAATCTCTCCATTGTTAATGGGTTCAAAATTGTCTTAATTGAACTTGCTGAGAAAAATTCTGGATATTGATGTGGGCTGCTTTATGAAGACTCTTAGGCGGTACCACACAGAGATGAAATACACATTTTGAATGCATCTGGAAGGAGAGTGTAACTAGAAAAATACTGCAGAGCAGGTTTTCCTGCCTTTCTTGCTTGTGCCTCCTAGATGCAATTTTAGCAAGCATAGGTCAGCCATGCTGCATCCATTAATGGTGAGGGAAGGGAGCATTTTGACAACATATTGACCGGTGTGGTCAGCAGGGAACACAAGCCAGCTGATGCTATTAAGAACTGCTTTGACAGCTTGTCATTGTTGAGAAAGAGTCAGGGAACCACAATAGCACCTTAATGTTAATATTGCTACATAGAATTGTAGAGTTTGGCCACTTTGTGTAGTTCTGTCAGCTCTGTCTAGAAAGGACCTGAGCTTGCTGATTAGAAAGGAATTCTGTATTTACATGAGCTTTGACATATGATCATATGCAGCTGGTGCTAGAATGCATTTCCTCCTTTTTTTGTTCATGTTTCATGCACATGTCTGACCTAGCATCACAGGAACTTAGCTTCTTGAGAAATCAGGTGATACAAACCACTGACTGAGACAAGATACACTGAATTGGCAGAGTCTACTCACACAAGGCAGATGACATTTTGCTGGATGCAGCTTTTCCGAATTCACTTCTTCACAGCTTGTCATTTCCATATTTAACACTACCTTCATCAGAAGAACACAACTGTGAGTGGTTAGCAGCCAGTGCAGTGTGAAGGATTAAGCTGCCTAACTGGCTTCCTGTGGAGGCCAGCCATGTCCTCCATGGCAACTATATTAATGTAATTATTTGGACCGTTAAAGTCTCTTCATAAGCATAAATTAAATTGAATTACTGGTGGCATAAATCTTCAGAAACAGAATTATAAAAGACTATTTGGTGTGGCTTTGCAATGACCTGTGCTTTCTTGTTTACAGTCAGGTATTAACACTACATTTAAGCCCATGTTTTTGTAAGATGTTAATGGGTATGTGCTGAATACAGAAATTAGGTGAACAGGACTTAAAAGCATTAAATTCATTGAACTTGCAAGCTTCTTTGGGATTGGGCTAGAGATGAGAACTGGCTTATCCCACAACATTCCTGGCACCATTTTCATTCCCCAGGTTGTACTGAGAGTGAAAAGAGTTAGATAGATGGCTGCAGGAAGCTATTCCATTGTAGTAGAAAAAGAAATTTGCATTTTCCTCAACGTGGGAAATGTTTTAAGACTTATTCTGGCTGTTGCTAATTAGAAATTGTTTCAAGGTGCCTGATGATAATTCCAGGATTAACGCAGTGATCACAGGATGACTAGGAAAGGCTTTGGATCAGGTACCTTCTTGAGACAAAATGGTGAGATCAATGAGTTAGTGCCAGTGAAGTAACCTAGTGATACCTCAGCATCAAGCAAAATTATACCTCTAGTATTTTTGGAATAAGTGACAAGATCGGAGGAGTAAGACTTGAGTATTTTTTAGGGAAGAAATACACCAAGCACAAATGGCTTCTGTGCTAAACTGTGATGACACAGAATAAACCCAAATTTGTGGGCACTAAACTTGGAAGAACAATGAATAGCAGAGCTTCAGTCCAGAACCTCGATAACCTGGAGGACTGGACAGAAAAAACTCAAGAGTTGAAGTGAAGAGAAGTGTAAAGTTCTGCACCTCAAGCAGAAACCATCATGCACAGGTACAGTCTGGAAAGGGACCAAGTGAAGAGCAGCCCTGTGGAAAAAAGAACTGGAGATTATGGTGGGCCCCAAGTTGAAAGCAAGGATGAGTGCACATAAAGCTAACACAGGGCACCAGTTACATCTAGGAAGTCCAGATTGGATGGAGGCATCATGAGCACTCCATGCTCAGGGTTTTGCAGGACGTGGCTGGATAAAGCTGCAGCTGACCAGATCTATTGATGGTGACAGTCCTGCTCCGAGTAGTAGGCTGGTAGGAGTAGGTGACTTCCAGGGGCCCTTTCCAAGCAGCACTTCACAGTTTTATGTTACATTCAATCTAAGTCCAGGTTTGCTTCCTTTCTAAACCACCCAAGATGATGAGCATTTTTCCAGCAGTGCTATTTTGAATAAAATCCTATTTATACAAGGTCAGGAATATATTATAGATAGCTACCACCAGATGTTCTAATAAAAATATGCCAAAATATCGTAATTCGTCTAAAGTGTAATGTGCTAAGTGCATGCAACTGTTAGTTTGTTAAAAGCTTGCTTGAACAATTTAGGCAAATTTCCCCTCTTTTGATTTCCTCTCGGTTTCTCTGGGGGTGGGAGACAGTAAGGGAAAACTTTTCTTTTTGAAGGGAAGAAAGCAGAGGCTGTGCTGCTATCAAACATTCTCAAAATGTAATTTAAAATGTCAGCCACTATGGCAACAATTTTGTATTGCCTCTTTTTAATAGGAGTAATTATTGTACTCAAGCCAAAGAATGAATAATTAGGGACTGTTTATTTTCAAAGCTATCTCCAGGGTAGAAAAACGTGCTGCCTTTTTTTTTAACCTCTTCCAACTACTAAATTCCTAAGTAGTAATACTTGTGCTTTACATTTCACATTAGCATGTGGCTTAGTAAGGTTTTGCCGCAGGACTTCATAGAGACAGATGAAATGGTGTGAGGGAGTGTGAGGTCCAGAAGAAACAACTGCAAGGTAGAAAAAGTTAAATACTGACAAAACTGATTCTACTACAGACCAAGATAGTCTTTCCAGTGCTGTGCAGCTCCTTTACCTTATATATGTAACAGCAGTGTCTTGGCAAAGATAGGGTGACAACATCAGGGGCACATGCTCTGTTACTATCTGATGAGTTGAGAGGAGAGTATGTTTGGTATTCACTGGTGTTGGAGTGCTTGTGAGCACAGCCTCACTTTCACTGTCTGCTCTAACAGCATATTCCTACTAAAGGAGTCCTCCTACACCTGCAGCTGGAGAAGGGGTTGGTTCAGATGAGTGAACCTACAGAAAGTTCTTCATTGGGGCATTTTGTTTATTTGTTAATGACAGGCTGGTTTTCTTTGAGGTCAGCAAATTGCCCTGATGCTCCTTGCAGCCTACCAGTCACTAACACCAGTACAAAAGAGGTGGTGAGGGAAAGGAGCAAGGGCAAAGCAGAACTGTCTCTTTCAGCAGCAGCCCGAAATTAAGTTGAATTAAGTCTAATGAGACTTAAACCTTAGAATAATGAGGTGTTGGGAAGTCAGAGACTGAATACCAACTGAAATCTCTCCCAGTAAGTTACAGATAAAGCAGCCCACCTGTTCTGCATTTATTTCTCCACAAAAAAAAGACCAACTTAAAGGCCGCCGTCCTGCCTCTTCAAAACCATTCTTCCTTCTGAAGGATATTTTATGCTAATCCCTTTAAACATATTTTCAGGAATCGTGTCTAAGATCCATGTAAGTAACAAGATAGTGTTTTCAGTAGCCAGCATCACTTACAATTTGGCAAAAGTGTGTCTGTTATATAAAATTGACAAGAAATTAAGCAGGAAAGTTAAAACTGAGGCTTCTATATGGAATGCACAAATAGGCCTTAAAGTACCTGACTAGAGAAGTGAATTGCAGCTGTTTGGAAGACTTGTTAAAATGCAGAGCAGTACTAACTGCAGGCTCCTGGTTGCCCCAAGCAAGCTAAAAGGTATTCGTCCTTCCCTGGCTGAGCACCTGGAGATACCAAATGCTCTGAATATTTTGTTGCCCTAGGCAACTCACTTGCTCTGCTTTTACAATGCACATAGCCCTGTCCACAACTCAGGGGAACTTTCCTGTGCTTACCATGGTTACAGTGACAACCATGGGCAGCATAACCCTTTTTAGCAAATACTGGTTTAAAAAGTAGTGGCTTGTGGTAGTGAAACAAGTAACAGTCTGTGATGTTACCGAGATGGATGGTTGTTCAAAAATGGAGCTACCAAGGCACTTTTTCATGCTTCTTTCCTTAGCTTTGTCATCTCCATTTTTCAAACACTTGATTAGCTTTTCCCTGTCCAGCTATGTTTCTCCCTCACGTCCCAGCTCCTCACTACTGACATTTCCCTTCATCTCCACCAAATTTCTTTTTTGGACAGCTGTCACCCGGCTTTCCTGACTCACACACCACCCCCCCCCTTCTGAATTTTCACCTCACAAGAATATCTGTGCTGCTTTCCAACCTGCACCTTGTATTTAGGCTACAAATCCTTTAAGGTATCTCTGAAGCTAATGAACCTGCATGCTGCTGCCTAAAACCCTGACAAACATAGAAGATGTAAGACTCATCTCAGGTACTCTTCCAGTTCTTGCGAGTGCCAGAAACAAAAACTGCCCAGGCCCTGACCTGCTCCAATATAGGTGATGTAGGATTTTTAATCTTTGTTAAACCAACATTTCTTAAAGGTTAGTCCAGAGAGAAGTGGTGATCCAGTGACTTGGACTTTAACTTGTGCAGTGGGAGACCTGATTTAAATGTCTGTTCTCTCATTGACAGCTTGTGTAGATGTGTGGGTGTCACTGTCTCCTTACACTTTAGATTCCCATTTTATAAACAAGGAGTAGTAGCATTTTTATTGCAATGAGAAATACAATAAAATAACAGCATGCCAAGATGTATGGTGATGGAGGGAAAAAGGTATTTAGGCTTGATGTTTTGTTATTTGCTTTTAAGCGATGTCTGTAGACTTAATGTTTTTCTTTCTGTAATTCCTCAGAAGTCGATGGCTCTCCAGTATCTGAGATTGAAGGCCCTTTCACAACAGCAGATGTTGCAAGCAACTGTGTTTCTAGCATTTCTTTCCATGAACCAGTGTTATGGATTGCCTCCTATGCTCTCATGAGCCTATGTGGAATTATCCTCCTTGTACTGATCATCCTGCTACTTATTCCACCACGGTGTCAGCATCGCTACACCGACAATGACGTGGTCAATGATGAATCCTCCTTAGTGCGTCATCGATGGAAATGAGAAACTTGATCATGAAACCTGGGACTTAGAATGAAGAACAACATATTTTGCCAAGGGGAAGAAGCCAATGCCTCAGTCCTTTCCATGTTCATTACAAATTGCTGTTGAAATCCCGCCAAATATCCTGCGTCATAACTTTTTTAAGCTTTATTTTCTAACACTCTGAACCAAAGCACTGTTAACCACCTCTGAAGTGCTACGGTACTGGATTTGCTACTGCAATACAATGAGCCTTTATGCTCTTAATAGTACCTTCTTAAAAAAAAAAAAAAAAAACACCAGAAAAAAAGAAAAAAACCCCACACTATTATGTTCTTCCACTGTCTGAGCAAAAGTGTTCATTGTCCTTTCAAAAAAAAAAAAAAAAAGCTGTCAGTATTTTCTAACTAATCAAGCCCTAACTGTAGAAAAAGAAAAAAAAAAACCAAGACAACTTAGTAACCTTTCTAATTAATTGCATTAAATGAATACTGCTTTCTGTTTACATCAGTTCGTTTTGAAACTGCTTATGGTGCGGGGGAGGGAGAAGTATCAGACTTAAGCAGCAGAGAAAACAATTCAGGTCAAAAAGAAGTGTTGGTTTGTGGGGGGTTTTTCCCTCAAGATCACTGCTGCCACTTGAGAGGGTTACCTTTCCTGAATGTTGTTACAAAATAGTTTGAGGAGGTGAAACCTGGGAAATTAACTTGCTCAGCCTTAGTGTAAAACAAGACTACCTCTCTTAATTGACAGGGGTGCTACCACTGGTAAGCATGTGGCTTAGAACTGGTCTTGAAGCACAAGACACTCCATATGACCAAACTCCTTGCTTCAAAACAGTGGATTTTATAAAAAACTAACAGGTCACAACTTTCCAATTGGGTACACACACAAAAAAAAACCCCAAAAACCTGTTCAGTTTTCTCCCTACTGGGGGGGATTGTGAGGTTTGTTGGGGTTTTTGAGGATGGCTGATAGTTAGAAGGGCTGGTCTTGCATATGTATGGACAGATGATCCATCTACTGTGCCATTTGGTATTTCTATTGAGCATGTAACAAAACATAAACAACAAAACAGACTTTTTTTTCATGAGCTCAGCAACCCTAGAAGATCCAGGGAAAAGTATCTGTCTTCATGGACTGACTGTGAAGTGAAAACCTTAATGCTGACTTGTTTCCCAGCTTGAACAGCATTGGAGGTGTTTTGTTTAGCTTCACTGGTGCGTCAGTCAAGCCAAAGGTGTGTGTACTCGCCAGCGGAAAATAAACATGGAAAGACTGAAAACAATAGTGGGAGAGAACAGGGAAGAATATATTTGACCAGACCTCCATTGCACAAGCACAAATCTTAATGCTGAGGTCAGAACATGATGTTTTCTTTGCAGACTGGACAGTTTCTCTCAGTGAGCGCTGCAGGACATCAATCACTTTTCAATACCACTGGCTAGCAGGTTTGAGAGATAAACAATGCAGGGTTGATGGGTTCAGTGATAGCTGTTAGTTATTCATTTGTTTTTCTTTAAAAAGGAAAAAAAAATCCTTTACATTTCTGTGGCAAAGCAGTTTGCATATCTGTGTGGCAAACAAGGAGAGGAAAACAAACACAGAAAAAGGAAACTTAGAGCTGAAACTCCCAGTACCTTGTCTAGAAAATTTTCTTCTTATTATCCCTTCACATAGCTTTCTGGTTCACTCTGCCTTTGCATCTGGCTCTGCATGGAATTAGCAAAGATTTCTTTTTTTCCTTTTTTTTTTTCTCTTTTTTTTTTTTTTTTTTTTTTTTTTTTTTTTTTTTCCCCCCCAGGAATGGTGCTTTTACAGAGGTGCACCTGATGTGTGTGAAAACGAAGCACTGTCGGGTCTTTTTTAAATTAACTTGTGTATTTCACTTCATAACTGGAAGTGCCTACAGTTTTCTTTTGTTTTTTAATTCTTGCACTTTCCAATTTCTTGGCTGAATAAATAATTGGTGTTGTGATCCAACATCTGAGATTTATTTTTCTTGGAATTAGAAGTTGGAGATACAAGGAAATCTTTTCATTTACCTCCTTCTTTTTCTGCCTCTTAGTTTTTAAGAGGAGAAAAAGGATTAATTATATGGAATATAAGAAACTACACAGCTTTGGTAGTTTTGGCGTTTTCTTCATCTTATGTTTTCTGAAGTCTCTCCCTTACTGTCTTAACATTTTGAGTACATATTATAACAAGAAGTAGTGCCCTGAAAAGATAAATGATGTTTCCAGTTCTGTGATTGGGCTGCTGTTATTGTCCTTCTGGGTCTGGTTTTCCAAGTTGTATTCCTTCTTCTACAAAATGGTAATGTAAGTAATGCTTCTGTCATCAAACACAGTGTGAGTGAGCCCTTTTTCAACTCAGAAGGTAATAACACCTGAATGCTCTTCAAATGTTTCCTAGCTGCTTTCCTGTCCTCAGCCCCTCCCACTTCCCTACCAGAGAGTTTTGGGATGAAATTTATTGGGAGAAGTCCCTGGTATGCTTTCTAATGACAAACAAGATTTCTTATGAACTGCTTAATGAAGTCTTTTTAGTGTGAGAGATTTCATACAAAAGCCTCTTCAGTTTTACCTTTTCACTTTGAATGTCATTGGTCAAGACATTTTAATACAAGCACTTGAATTACAGGAGTAATAATCAAATATGTACTATATTCAACATATTAGCTCAATATATTCTTGAGTTTTCATGATGTCCTCGCCACTAAAATTTGGCTTATAATAAAAATGCTGTTAGCAACATCTGCTAGCAGCACAAACTTCATCTCAGCTCGTAAATTGTTACTTACACTGGCAGATATTCAGGTGACTATTGCTTTGTTGCTCAGGCAACAAGAGCAATAGAAACTCTTGAGGGTTCATTTTTAGCCTACAGCACATTAAGAAAAATAATGCTTTTCCACGTTTTTCTATGAAAGATGAAATACAGTGGCAAACTGCAGTATTACCAAGTGTGGTTTACTCTTTTCCCTGACATTTTATTTGTAAAGGAAGGTGCTGTTAAGTATTTTAAGCTCCTGTTAACTTCAGAGATAAGATTAAACCATACCTACAAAAACCCCACACCAAAACAAAAAGAAAGGGGGGGGTAGGGGTGTGTGTGTGAAAAGCAGAGCTCTGAATAAAGATGGTGTCTGAAAATACTCTTTATTATGGAATACAGGATGCTCCAAGCTATTCCTTGTGCACATACCAATATTTCTTGCAGAGCCAGCGTTCTACTAATGTGAAGGTACTATCATGTTCTATGAAAATGTCAGTAAGTTGTGTTTCATTGCATGCAGCCTTTTAGATAATTGATGCTGTCAGTGCAATCGTTAGGGATTTGAAGATACGCTATTTGAGTTCAAGTAGCTAAACCTGAGTTAAGGCATGGGAATATGTTAGCTCTATCCTACTGCCGTCACAAGTTTTGGAAATATTATCATGGGCCTTTTGGCTCCATTTAAATGCTGAAGAAAACTGATGAATTTTAATAAGCCTTTTTTTTTTTTTTCCCAGGTTTTATAAAAGAAGTTAGGTAGAGGGGATTGTTGTGCTTTTGAGGTGAAAGAGGTTGTATTTAGCATTTAGATGCTGGATCATAGTGAATGCACTATATCAAAGCAGAGCAGCCTTCTTCACAGAGCTATTTGGTTTAATGTCTCCTGTTAATATATCAGTTGCTTACAGTGTTTAATATTCTATCAGCTAAAATGAACCTATGGGTATTATACTCAGTTACTTGCCATCTATGGATGACTCTTGTATACTAAACTTTTCCTTTAAATTTGAAAAGACTAACAAGGGATGCTTAACACAGCACCTTTTCAAGAGAGTGAGTTCCTTACATTTTCTGATATTCCAGAGTGATTATGCTGCTGAAAGCTTCTTTGATTTCTGTAGAAGTTTCCAACAACTGGATTGTTTGGTTGTCATATCCTGATCTCAGACATGAGCATGATGAATGGGGCTGGTACAATGACCCATGGAAGTGAAAGTAGAGCAAATTATGGAAAGAGATACAAGTAAACTACACTTCACCTCAAAAAATTGTAAGAGCGTAACAGACTGACCTTTTAAAAAAGAAAAAAAAAATGTACATTTTACCAAGACATTAATTCCTGTCAAACTTGACTCTCTGATTGATAAATTGCTTGTTTCTGGCTGATGGAAGTTCTTGCTGCTTTGAGAGAAGTTAGGGCAGGTGGGTAATGGGATACAAGCAATCTTCTGAACCAGTTAGGTTTTCTGGCTTCTCAAGCTTAATCAGACATTAGGCCAGGCTTGTGAGTAGTCCAGAGTCATGGTAATAGCTCTTCAGGAATGTTAGCTGAACCCCTGCATGAGATGGATCCATAATGCAAAAGCCACTGCTACAACTTCCACTAACTGACAGAAGGGTTACAGGGAGCTGAAGCTGGCTGGTGATATGAAATGTGGAGACACCACACAATTGAGTTTTCTGCCTGACTACCAGATCAATGCCGAGGCTCTTTGGCACAACAGAATGGGATGCAGATGCTGACAAGTGGATATGTGTAATGTCGGTCAGTCACCTGGCTTCTTTTGTAAGGGTTCACTTGGCTGAGTATTTTGAAAGTCATTGTACTGGAAGATGCCTATTGCTGCTACTGGGAATTACCCACTCAGAGCTGAAAAATGAGCATGATCATCTTTGAGTAAAATCATTGGCCAGTTTCTGAATATTCCCTTCTCCATAAACGAATTGCATAGTAATCTGTCTCACCTCTACCAATGGTCTGTTTGCAGAGGAAAAAAAAAAAAAAAACCAGAACATTATTTTAAAACATATTGACATCAGTGACTGTACAGCTGTAATATAAAATGGCTTGTGTTTGGTTGGTTGGGTTTTTGCCTTTTTGTTGTATCTAGGCTTTGGCTGGATCTTTCTAGCTGGGTGGCTTTTGAAATACTGGAAATTTTAGATGAGGCTATGAAGGCTTACCCAGAATTTCTTTTAAGCTACCCAAAAAAAGTAAAACACAGAATGTGACTTTCAGCATTTAAAAGGAACAGCTCTCAGTAAATGTTCCCTCATTCTTTTAAATTGATGGTAATCACTTAAAATTGAGGAAATTTAGTATAGCTACTGTCCTACTAATTTGCTGGCTGTAAAGCTTCTGATTTTTGTGATTGTCTTTTAGCTTTCTCATTCCACACCCCCCACCCCCACCAGAAAAAAAAAAAGAAAAAAAAAAGTTCCTAATTTCTGAAGATCTCTATATTCAAATTTTAGCCCTCTGACCAAAGATGTTTTTCTTGGTGTCCATTCACAGACTTGTTTTAAAGTAGTTTGTGTGGCTTTAGAAATTATCTCAAGGCTGAAAATACTTTAGTATTAAAAGGACAATTAGACTATAACTCAAGGCTTAAAATACTTAAGTATTAGGAGAATTAGAACTAAAACTTCATCAATGTTAGTGGTCCTGAATTTGTGTGCAAAGAACTCCTTCATGCATTTGACTGTATTTCCTTGACCTCCTTCACTTCCCACTTGGAAATACTTAACCATAGAATCATAGAATGGTTTAGGTTGGAAGAGACCTTAAAGATCATCCAGTTCCAACCCCCCGCCATAGGCAGGGACACCTCCCACTAGATCAGGTCACTCAAGACCTCATCCAGCCTGGCCTTGAACACATCCAGGGAGGGAGAAGCCAATCCACTTGGTCTTCCTCTCTGGTCCTGTACGTTCTCTGTTTCCTCTGTCCTTAGAAAACACAGAGATGGAGAGGAGGACCACAAGGATCTGAGCAAGTTAGTGCCATTCCTTACATAGATGACATCCCCTTCTTGAAGGCCTTGCCATTTGTCCTACCACCAACTATAGTGGACCCTTACTGTCTGTTGGTTCTTCTTTGCTGACTGGGACAGTTCCTCTTCTTTCAGAGTTGAGCAACAAGCCTGCTCTGACTTTACAGCAACGTGTACTTAAGCAAAATATTTGAATGAACTACATTGTTTGTAACCGTATTCTCACCATTTTCACAGAGCTGTATCAAACCTGCAAAGGTTACATTTGTTCCTGTGTTGTTAGAGAGGAATTCTATTAGGTGAATGTTTAAGTGCTGTGTTTGCAACATCGCTGTCCTTTAGAAAGTTCTGGGGGGAAAAAAATGAACTCAAAGTAACGTTGAAGTGGTACTGAAAAGACAACTGGCAATTTCGTGATAGCACCAAGGCATGGACTACTGCAGTATGTCCTGGACAAAAATTGCTTCGCTAGCCAGTGCTCTGTGTGTGCATAAGCTGTACAAGGTTGAGTGTTTAAATAAGATGTATCTGAAACAGGCAGTTCACATATTTTTATTGACAATTTCAGATAGAGATGCAGAAATCTTAAAGTCTTAAACATTATGTAACTCTTATTTGATAGTTAATAAGGTAGTGTGGAAAGGCCTTAATTTTTAAGGAAATGATTCCATCTTGTAGAGGCATTTTTTCACCTGATTTTTAATTATTGTTTTTTAATAGACAATGTTTTTAACATTGACTGAAAGGAAAAAATGAGATCGACACTTTGAAAACAGGGGCATAGTCTCTTTAATTCAGTCTTCAGGTGGTGTTAGGATATCTGTCTCACTTACTGTCAAGCCTCATTACTCAATTTTCCAGAAATTGATACTTTGTACTTTCAGGTCTTGCCATTTTCAGATAAACACTATGTAAAAAATCAAATTTTATGCTGCTTAAAATAAATGATTAATTCTTTCAACCTATTCTGTGGGTCTTTTTAAATCCTGTTAAGATGAACTTCAAAGCTGATAAATTATATCCATCCAAATTCTTCCTAGTACTTTGTGACTTTCAGTTCTAACTTGTGGCTTTAGCTCTGAAAAGAAAGCAGAACTGCTTTAGATCTCATCTGAACCTAGCATAGAGAGGCACAGGCAGTCAAGTTCAGTTTCAAGGTGATTTTTCCTACTTATGCCCAAATAGATTATGTTGCTTCAACTTCTCGTTAGTTCATTTGAGTATTGACAGAAATCAGGCACAGAAAACATTAAGTAGAGAAGATGAAGCTTCTGATCACCTGGGATGGATGAATTCAAGTAATATTTTCGACAGATGTTGTCTGCTGCCCTAAACTATAAAACAAGAAGGTCTGCAAACTGAGTATCTCTGCACCTAAGGCAGCCAGCAGCTCCGAGAGTGCTGTTTTCTCACCTTGGGAGAGCCCGGAGGAGCTGGTTACTGTGCTTTGTGGTTTGTACCCCGAGAGGTGGCGCACATGCTTTGCTTTTCTAATGGAGTTCGGAGCTGCAAGCAAATTTCCTTGGCTTCCTTTAACTCTTATTATAATAAGTACTTAGCATTTTTCTCTTTTTTGAAATAGCCTACTTAGAAAGGTCCTTAGCATGGGGTCTCATCATCATTTAGTAATATCCTCCTTCTCTCCCCTTAAAAGTCTCTGTTTTAAAAGTCCAATATTTTTAAGCTTTTCAGTGGTAGGATGGTGTATTATTCATGTTGATGAACTTACGGGGATTGGTCAGGCAAGACAGATCACCACCAACTTTAAACCAGTGCTTTTATTTCACACTTGGGAAAGCTTCTAGTTTTACTTATTACTATCCTGGTATTTAGCGAAGCCTGCCTGTTGCTCTACATCTCTGCTCACAGGGGACTGTACAAGTTTACAATGTCTTTTTCTTGTGACTAACCATCACAAGATGGGAATTTTGAAAATTCCCATCACCTTCAGAGCACCTTTCAGGCTTACTGAATCCCAAACTGTAAAATGGTCTGCCCACTTTTGCCTTTAACCCCTTAAAGCTGGCGTATCTAAACAGAACACCATTTCAGTTTGTGTATGAAGCATGAATGTAAGGATTTATTGCAAGAACACCGCTTTTTATATAATGATAGGTGTAAATAAATGCACAAAGGCTTACAATGTTTTGGGTTTTTTTCAGGGCAACATGTAATCCTGATGATGGCCATTGTAAAATTAACTATTCTTTCATTTCTGCACCAAAACAAACTCTTTTTAAAAACAAACTGCTTGGGGATTTGTTTGGTTGGTTTTGGGGGTTTTTTTCCCTTCTAGAGGCTGCCTGTACCTTGACTCTTCATTTGTTTTTCTATGAAATTCAATAGCATTTCCAAAGAAATGCAGGTTATTGTGAAGACTGCAAGAATCTATGCTGCCAGTGTATACACAAATAGCATATTGGGTTGTTAACGGTTGTTAGCTAGATGAAACTATTTTTTTATTCATAAGTAAGGCATTGTGATTCTTCGGCTTCTTTCTTTTCATGCACCCAGCACTGTGCTGAAGTATTATGCATAAGAATGCTATTGGCTTTCCCTTTGGCTGAGCTTTCAATAGAAAGCTTAAGGTTAACTTCAGCTTTCCCTATTCTTACTGTATGAGACATTTTTATCATAGATCTTTAAAATCTCTGGGCTGATGTTTTTACTGGTTTTTAAACTGCTGATATATCTTTACAGCCTTCCAGTTTGTGCATATTTTGCCTTCCATCATATGACTAATACCCAGCTTTTCTTTCACATTGTCCCGAAATGCCTACCCACTGAGACTGCCTATGTCCATTGCCATCCTGGCCCACAAGCAAGGTGATACCTTTTTTTTTTTCTGCTCATCCCCCTCCCTGGGTTTGAAAGAAATCTAATGTGCTACTGTGTGTGTGAAATGATTTACTGGAAGGTATTTCTTCTCTTTTAGAACTCCAGCATCACCTTCAGGTGACCTAAGCCTGTCAGAGTGGCATCAGCCTGGCACCCTGATGAGAAACATGGTGTTGGCAAAATGGATCCAGGAAGAAAAAGCTCCAGGACATACGATGTCCTGGATGTCATCATACTACAAGTGGTTCAGGATTGCTGACAGCAGGGACCTTGCCAATCCAGCTTCCTCTGGTAAACCTCTACTCCTTTGAGTGAGCTTGCATAATTGCTTATATCCAGACTTGGCTGCAGACCGTGTGAGATTGCACATGGCCTGTGCTGATACAGACCTGTAGGCCTAATGACTGTGCTGACAGCAACATTTCAAGAAAGCAGACAACTGAGAGCCTGTAGGATTGTGCAAAGCTGTATCAAAACATCCAGCATTTAACAGAAGGATTTTCCTCTCCCTCTGATTTTGCTTTTCTTTCTCACCTTGCCTTCCTCTTCTGAAAAGTTTGGGGTGCTGTGTACAAAGTTGACTATATTTTGGCCCATATTATATTAAGCTGTGGCTGCTGAGGAAACTTTGCTGATCGACAGCATCTATCCGGGTGAAGTGCAACTGAATTTATATCTAATCTCTGGATTAATGAAGCATAAGAAAAACACAAAGAGGCTCCACTTCGTGGTGTTTAACAGCTTAGCCATGTCCTGGGCGCTAGACTCACTAGCTTTGCAGGTTTTCTAGTTTATCAGCTGAAAGTATCCATTGCTTGCTCTTTGCCTTCTGTTATATGATCCATTTTTGCATATCTTGGGGGAAAGTGTTAAGATTTTAATATATTCACAAAAGAAGCATCTAAAAAGCTCTGTCACCCTGTCCCTGGGTTTCACAAAGCTATTCAGGATACACCAGGAAAAAGAAAAAAAATAAAAGTCATTGTATCAAAATACACATTTAAATTCCTATTTCTGCTTCTTTTTTTTTTTTTTTTAATAATTCAGGACATAGAGGTTCTACCTGAAGTATATGCCCAGGCATGCAGTGAAGCATGGCTGAGTTATGGCATCTTAAAGAACTGCTGTTCCACATTACCACCTACTTTGTCCATGTATACAGAATCATAGAATGGTTTAGGCTGGAAAGGGACCCCAAAGATCATCTAGTTCCAACCCCATATATTCTTATGTGTCCCATGTCTTAGGAAAACTTAGTGAACTTCAACATCAGCTATATATTTTATGTAGGTACTCTAGTTTTGCTAGTAGCCCTTGCAGTCTTTGTGATCTTTACAAGCAAAGACTTGGTATTCTTTCTCTACCTTGCAAACTTTGCCTTCATTTTAAATCATTAAATTCTTTTTAACTCAGCAGAATTAAAAATTGTTTTGCTTTCACAGGTTGTAGCTGCAATAGTATGAAGGATGAAGAATTCAGAATAGTTTAGTAAATAGTGGAGGTTCTTGCAGTTCTCTCTTACGTTCTCACCTGCAAGCAGTTAGTATGGAAAATACTTCTGGTGTATACCTGTGTCTGTGGGCACAATGAAGCACTAGTAGAGGGATGTGCAGAACCTTTGTGAGGAGGAAAGGTTGAGAGACCTGGGGCTCTTCAGCCTAGAGAAGAGCACTGAGAGGGGATCTTCTCATTTCTCATCAATATCTAAAGGACAAGGGCAAGATGATGGGGCCAGACTCTTCTCAGTGGTGCCCAGCAACACAACATTGGGCAACAGGCACAAATGAGAGCCCAGGAGGTTCCATTTGAACACAAGGAGAAAATTCTTTGCTGTGAAGGTGCTGGAGCCCTGGAACAGGCCGCCCAGAGAGGTTGTGTAATCCCCTCTGCAGAGACTCCAAAACTGCCTGGACACGACCATGCAAAGCCTGCTGTGGGTGACCCTGCTTTAGCAGGGGCGTTTGACTGGATGATCCCCAGAGATTGCTTCCAACCTCTAGCAGTCTGTGATTCTATGATTTTTGTGGATGAGCAGAAAACATGTAAATTAAATAGCTTCAAGTACTGGAATAGCACTTTGTTGCTCACTTGGATAGCTCACTTTGGCTATCCAAGTGAGACAGACGCAGAAAACATCTCTGGAGGTACAGCAGATCAGAGGGCAAGCAGAGACTTGGTCTGATGTACTTTCAGTGTTAACAGATGCCCATGAACTTTCTCTAAGGACTTCAACTTCTGTGATGATAAAATATGATTAATACATAAGCACAGTGGTACATACGCTCACCTGTTCCATTTAGTGGATGCAAGAGTAATTTGTTTCCTGTGTTGCTTATCAGCTTCATGAGCATTGAGAGTAAAGATTAATGTTTTGAATGGATTTTCTGTAAGCTTTCAAAACACAGAATGAATGGTTACAGAATAAGAACAGAAATGATACTCCAAATGTGTTCTGCATCCCACATGTATGATTAATTACTAAAGAAATAATGGTATTGCATTTCTTTTCCAGACACAAAACTGAGATAGTTACTTTACTGAAGTAAATAAAACATTTAAAGCTCCTTAGTCTTTTGTTAGCAAAAACTCCTCAGCTAGAGACCACTGGATTCCTGGACTTTGGCAGGCAAGCAAACCAATTACTGTGTTGCGTGGCCTTATAGCAAATGCTGGTGTGTAGTATCAGTGTAGTTTAGGCAGTCATGAAAATGAAGTAACCTCTTACATTTTCTTGTGTGTAAAAAGCAGGTGAAATGGCAGTTACCCAATAGACACTGACCTCTAATGGTGGGGTTTTTTTCCACAGTAAGGTGTTGAGATAGTGACGAAGCCTCTAGAGGCTTAAAATTTTTATCCATGGATTCTGTGACTCATCAATGCTTGTGCAATAAATTTATTTTAAAATGAAGTTATTCTGAGTCTTAGCTAATTTTACTTAAAAAAAAAAAAAAGGTAGCAGTATTTGTAATTTGGCTACAATGAACTATAGCATTTTGGGTTTAAAATGCATATTTTTTACTTTGAAAATATGCATTTTACTTTACTTTAAAGGCTAGATATGCACTCTTGAAGTTTCAGTCACTTAGTAGAAGAGATGTTTCCTGCAGAAATAATTGCCTATTTGGAAAAGCAGCCCTGAGCCATGTTGTCCCTAACTTTCCCTTGCCCACTCATAACTCTTTTCTTGTCCTATGTTTTTAATTTTTTATTTGACCCATATTACCACTAATTATTCACCCACCTAGGTTTTATTGGATGTTGCTTTTCATTTGCAAGCTCTGGTATGTTTGAAAATAGCTAGCAGCAATTACTCCCTTAGGTTTCACCTGCAATTCATAAGATACTACCCTATTCCACTCAACAGACAAGGACAAGAAATGTTTCTTTCTCCAGAGACTGGGAATATTTATAACTTTCATGGGTGTCCTGGGAGGAAGACAAAAGCCCCAGTCTGGCTGCAGTCCAGTATGTGCCCTTCTGCAGGACTTTATTCATCTATTTGGTAACTAAACATAATTTCAGTGCATCATTTGAGGCAGAGGGAATAAACAAGGAAATCCAAATCAAGACAGTCTCATGGGCAAATAATAGCTTGAGCCATTTTCAAAATCACTAGCTTCCTTATTTGAATTTTGCCCAACTTGGAGATCTTCAGTTTCTTCAGCTCATTTTCCTAAACGTGTTTGAGTGGCTACTTCAGTCTTTCGAAGCTGTCCCTGATGCGAGATGTAATTTCTTGGTTCAGGGTCAGGGCTGACTGGTGTTGGTGAGACTTAGCATTGGCAGAGGCTTGCAAACACCTACCAACTACAGCATCTTGGAAACTGGAAGTTTTAAAAACAGGAAAGTGTATTTAGGGGGCTCATAGCGGGCAAGGCCTTGATCTCCTGTTATCTGACACAGACTAGAAAACATACACTGATGCACTGTTGTAGTTTCACAGTCGTTACAGCTGGCCTGGGAAGCTGGGGAGTGGGAGAGAAGTGGAGGTGCAAGCAGTGCCAATTTTTTTTTGGTGGGGCAATGGGAACCGAGAACTGATCAAGCTGCCCAAAGGGGAAGAAAACATCCGGGTGAGGGTGCAGAGTACATTGCTCACAGCTCCATCAGAGCCCACCCACAAGATGCACCATGGGCTTAGCCTGGTGGGCTGGTGTCTGTGGCAGAGCTTGTGTCATTCTAGTGCTGTGGATGTGGGTAGAGGAACGAGGAGGAGGCCCCAATGGGGCCCTACCCTGCAGCCTTATTTAAAACACCATGCAGACCCTGGTCATGGTCAGAGAAAGGTCCTTGCCTGATGGTTTTCCAGGCTGGGTACTGCTTTCTTTTGATGTTTGGGAGCAAACAGCTTTTCAAGCAGGCTCCTGGATGGCATGCAAGCCTTCCTTTTGATCCTGTCAGCCAGCTGCTTTATTCCTGTGGAAAATTAACTTCTACCATTATGTCTTACACTTTGAGGTGGCATCTACTGTCCTATCTCCTTGACTCAAAAGGGACGTGGTTTGGTGGATAAATCCTCTTCCCCCTAATTCTACCTGCCCTTTCTTCCTCCAGAGCACCTGCGGCTCTCAGTAGCATCAGGCTCCTCTCTCCCTGCCTCCCCTAACATTGCTTAATAAGTAACAAGAGGCCTTGATGCCTCCTGACATTAGCAAATTGCAAAGCGACTGAGCACGCCAAAAGGGCGTCTCGCCTACCTGCCTGTGCCCAGCCCCACACCCCTGTGGTGCCCTGCGCTTCACCCCGGCAATGTCGCCTGCAGGACCATCTCCTGCTCTCAGCCGCTGCCTTCCGCGGTAGTCAGCCTATGACCTCCCCATTAGTGGAAAGCGCCCAGGACAGCGGTGTGCGGGGCTCGGCTGACAGTGCCCTGCCCTACCGAGCTGTCAGCGGCGCCGGGGCGGTGCTGACATGCGGCCGCTCCCCTTCCCGCGCTGTCCCGGTGGCTGCAGGACAAGGCGAGAAAGAAAAACACGCAGGGGGAGAAGGGCGAGCATCCCGCCCCTATTCTGAATAATGTGGCAGAGCAGGCAAAGTGAGTAGCCGCCCCAGAGCGCCGGGGGCTCACGCCGCCAGTTGAGGAGAGGGGCGCGAAGGGTGCCGGTGTCGCCGTCCGGTGCCGCTAGCGGGGCAGGCGGCGCCTCGCTCCAGCCTTCTGCCTTCCTCAGCCGGGCGCCTGGATTATGCTGGCCGTCCAGGCGGGCGAATCGAGGACCCTCATAGCGGGATGGGGGCGAGAGGGCTGTTCCCGACAGTGTCTCCTTAAACCTGGGCGAGAGGGGGCAGCCACTCCGGACACGCTTTTGGAGGGGCCGGTGCTGGACCTGGCGGCTGGGCTCTAGCCAGAATCTAAAAATGGAATGACACCCGGCTTTTTAGGTTGCGTTAATTTAAAGCTCTCTTTTAAAACGTATTTGTTTTTTTAGCAAGAAAAATTTGAGGAGGAAGTTCTTCATCATGAGAGTGGTGAGAGCCTGGAATGG
>VWZI01003273.1:0-60685 GCA_013396835.1 Psilopogon haemacephalus | reverse complement strand
GTTAGATAGCTGTGGTTTCGTTTTGGTTTTTTTTTTTAGCTTAATAGCTGTAGTATAGTGAGTTTATTGCCTGTGTGTGCAAGGTTTGTAACTTCAGTGAAGCTGAGAGACCGAGGCAGGCCCAGCGGTCAGGGGCAGTGCGAGCCCCCAGCACCTTCCCAAAGAATACTGCAGGTTGCCTGAGGGTGAAAGTATTTTGTGACAGTTTTGAGAACTAAGCACGGACTCGGCAGGAGAGCTTCCTTAAATCTTTAGAGGCATATTTTAGAAATGTTTTAAGAAGCTCGTATAGTTTTAAGTGAAATATGGACTGTAATAACAAGCTGGACATTCGGTGCTTTTTCTTCTACTCAGGTAAAAGGCTGCACTTTTGAGCCTATTTTGAAACAGAGTTGCTCTGTAGTTTTGAAGAAAACCAAGGCAAAATCATTGTAATAAGTCTACTAAGCCAGACACAGAAAAAGACAAACTAAAACCTGATGGTCTTCTAGATATTCATCGTGCACCCCACCCTCCAAAAAAAAAGAGGAAAAAAATTACATCTTTAAAGAAGCATGCTGTAATTTTCACTTAATTCTACCTGAATTATGGTTTTGAAACTTGTCGCTTGGTCTCCTTTACAAATTATGCATAAATGTTGCAGAAATTATGTACAAATGTTATGTATAAAAATGATTTTTTAAATTTTTTTTTTTTTTAAGTGAGTTCAGTTACATAAACTTTGTCCATGTAATATTTGCGTTCACTGTATGAATGAGATGATGGAGTAAGTTTCAGATTATTCTAGTGCAGGTTTGTACTACAGCTAGTGGTAGAGTGAGACATTTCTCTTAGACTGGGGTAATAATTGGGAAATTTGTTTCTCTGAAGATCTGTTATCTTTCTCAATGCTTTGAAAACACAGCATATTTCCCACAGTATCTCCCTTACAGTCACAAATGCGAGCACAATTCCTAAATACAATGACACACAGCATTGGTTTATTGTCCTTTTTTTTCCTTCTTTTCTACTTTTTTCTTTCCTATTACTGTTTTCCTGTGTACTGATGCAGGAAAGGAGAAATTGGGACTTTTACAGAAGGATGAAAGTATGACTGAGATGGGAAAGATGATTGAGAGGGCCACTTGTTATTTCTGTTGCTATTATAAAGAAAGGGGAGCTCAGATGATTGTACTGTTCAGTGTTAGCTTTACTAGTCTGTGTCTGCTACAGTGTTTTGTTACGCTTTTTATTTTTAAAGCTAAGTAGAATGTGGGAATGACTACTTGCACAAGTACGGTAGAGAGGAAAAATCTTTGCTGGAATAAAGATCTGGTCTTTATGATGCATTATTAATAGAAGCTGAGTCAATAAATTTACTCTTAATTGAAAAAAATTAAAAACCAAGCAAACAAACAAACAAACAAACAACTTCCTTTTGACTTGAATAACCAGAAGTAGAGCACTCAGAATGGGTGTTTTGGACCATTCTGCGGTAAAAGATGCTGACCACGTGGGCAGAAGTCACAGGAGAGTGATAGGGCCTGCAAAAATAAGACCCAAGGAGAACAACTGAGCAATTTGGGTTTATTCTGGAGAAGGGATAGGGCAGAAATCTTAATATTTATAAAAGGCAGTTTCAACAAGAGAAGTTCGGCCTTGAGTTTAAACTGTTACAGAGATTTAGGCTATATAATACACAATATTTTCTAGAAGGCTGGCAAAGTGGACATGGGTTCTGCTGCACTTGCTTTCCAGGACTATGAAAATTTGTCTTTTTCGCTGCTGCAGGTATTTATGTTCAAGGACATGTTTCATTTATCTCATGACGTCAGATCCGTGTTTCACAACTGCACTTTGATACTTCCTTGTTTAGCACCATAAAGCTAAATAGTGCATTTCTCCTAGAACAGAAATGTGCGTTGACACTTCTGATGAGGAAAAGAAGATATCCAATATGAAATTTATTTCTGTATTTTCATAATCAGGAAAATTGTGACTCTTACTGTTTTCGGAGAGTGTAGATGTGCTGCTAATTCAGTCTATGGACACTGTGATGTAACTGAGAGAAGATGAAGCAGTCACTCCAGTCATGTTTGAATACAGCCAGAGCTCATTGTATGAATGAGATGTTGTGGGCCTTCCTGGCTTCTTTTTATCCAGCCCATCAAAAGGGTGGGTGGAAGGACTTCTTCCCTGTAAGATCAGCATTTAAAACAGCCTGTCAAAAGGGTGGATGGAATGACTTCTTCTCTGTAAGATCAACGTTTAAAACCATGCCTGCAGTGTCTATCACAGAAAATCAATAGTAACTGCCTGCTAACTGTGTAATCATGTGTAGTAGCTGGTACTTTTCAGAGTTAACTTTCAACTAGGATTAAATTAAACTTTTGGGTATTGTGGATGTGGTTTGTGGGGAGTCTTAGGGGGAGTTTTCTGCATGATGATCAAATTTTAGAAACAAAAGGGACTGTCAGAGATGGGAATGCGACAAATACTTTATTGCCGCACCTCTGCAGACTGCTGTTAACGCAGTGTATCAGAAATAAAATAACCCAATTTGTGAAGCAATGACAGAGAAAATACAAGATTTTGTGTGTTGCTATGAAAACATCTTTTTATCTCTGTGGGTTTTGTTCTTTTTTTCCCCCTCTTCTCAGATTTTGCGAAGTTTGCTGGGCTCCTGTTGGCATCATCAACTAGTTTGTACGTGGGATACTTATGTGCTAATCTTGTGCTCAAACAGACAATAGCAACATCTATTGCTAATCTTCAAGAGATTGGAAAGAAACCAGTGCTGAGGGGTGTGTAGTTGTATTTCTTTCTTTTTTTTTTTCCCTGTTATATTTTATTTAGTGTTGCATATATATGTGCTAAATGATAAACCGTTTATTACCTACTAAAGTAGTTGATATGTCCTGTAGTAAGAAGGAAGTTGATTATGTGAATTAATGAAACTCTGAGCTAATTCTGAGACACTGTCTTTGAAGAAGCAGAATTTCAGGCTGTTTCTGATAGTATGCAAATAAATCGATTGAATAATAATGGCAGAGAATTGTATGTTTGCTAGTGTATAAGCACAAGGGTGCAGCTGCAGCCTGGTCCTGTCACATGCACTTTACAGTTATGGTAAATTGTTTAATCGCTAAAAAAACTCTGTGATTACATTCCTGTTGTTTCGTTCCTCTAATATGACTAGGTGGCTTAGTGCATACATTTTTCTCAAATCTATTTTATTGTTGTACTCATCGACTGTTACCATCATGAAAACATTGCAATGATGGCCATTAACTTTAACCTATTGGTATGCAGTTCCGTGCATCTAGCCCTTATTTCCTGTTATGAAATAGCACAACATAATAATAGAATTGTTTTGTTTAGAAAAGACCTTTAAGATCCTTGAGTGCAACCATCAACCTAAGACCACCATGACTGTTAAACCGTTTCTCAAAGTGCCAAGTCCACACATTTCTTGAGCACCTCCAGGGACTCTTGACTTCACCACCTCCCTGGGCAACCTATTCCAAAGCCTGACCACTCTCTGTTCTAAACCTTCCAAGGCCTTCAGGCTATTTTCAGAGACTGGAGCACCTCTGTTACGAGGACAGACTGAAAGAGTTGGGACTGTCTAGTCTGGAGAAGAGGAGGCTCAAAGGTGACCATATTATGGCTTTCCAGGATCTGAAGGGAGCCTACAAAAAAGCTGGGGAGGGACTTTTGAGGCTATCAGGTAGTGACAGGACTAGGGGGAATGGAGCAAAGCTGGAGGTGGGGAGATTCAGACTGCATGTGAGGAGGAAGTTCTTCACCATGAGAGTGGTGAGAGCCTGGAAGGGGTTCCCAGGGAGGTGTTTGGGGCTACATTCTTGGTGGTGTTTAAGGCAAGGCTGGATGAGGCTGTGGGCAGCCTGATCTAGGGTAGGGTGTCCCTGCCCATGGCAGGGGGGTTGCAACTAGATGATTCTTGTGGTCCCTTCCAACCCTGACTGATTCTATCATTCTGTGATTTTCTCTTGTTGTATCACCTGATGTTATAGAGAAGCAACCTTTCAGGTAGTTGTAGAGAGCCATGAGGGCTCTACATCTTAGCCTTCTCCAGACTAAACAACCCCAGTTGCTTCAGCAGTTCCTCGTAAGACTTGTTCTCTAGTCTCTTTACCAGCTTTCTTGCACTCCTCTGGACATACTCCAATAACAACATCTCTAGATTCAAATCAGATCATACTATATGGGACATTTTCTCCTATATAAGACTTCTTCTCTTGGTCCCAGCAGCTGTTTGTAAGTCAATGATAATTCAGCTCAGGCAAACTTGTGTTAATGTCAGCAGAATACTCAAACTCTGGCAGGGTTGGCTGCTTAGCATGTTGATATCAAGTGATTCTTTCATGCAGAAATTGCTTGTGCGTCATCCAAGAAAATGTTTTTTCATCTTTGTTATTATAGTCCCAGTGCCAAAAAGGCAGAAATGTGATCACTGGTCTCCCTGTTCACCTGGGAACTACGCATATCGGATTCTTAGTGGTGGTGGCAGGGAAAAGATGCCTAAAATTTGTTTTGAGGATGAGCCGTGAGTACCAGTCTAACTTTAAATCTAAGCAAGTGCTCTGTCACGTGAAGAAAGGTGTTCCTTTTATTTCAGTAGTGGCAAGTAAGCTCCTAAAAAAGGACTTTTAAAACCTTTTTTTTTTTTTTAAATACCTAATCTCATATTATTTCACTTGTTCCTCTACATAAGCTGCATTCAGCTGTTAGTTTCAAGTGCAACTTCTAGTTTTCATGGTACAAAATAGCTTGATTTCAGTATGTTGAATGGTCAACACCTGAAAGTCAGGTTCTTTCATGGCTTTTCAAAATGAACAGAGTAATTTCAAAACCTTGCAGTGGTTTCTTGTTTGTTATTACCCATGCATAACACTGCCACAGATTTACATTTTATCTTATTTTTTTAGTACTGTATCTTTCTGGCTGCATTTGTATTAAGTTTTTTTCTTGATCTAGCTCATTTTGAAAGACTTGTGCATCATTTTAGGACTGATACGGTGTGCAAGCTTTTTAAGCTATAGCTCTTGTTTACTGAAGTCTTGCATTAAATAACTGAAGAAAACATGAAAATCAGAAAGTGACTTAGCATTGGTAAATGTAATTTTTGATAAGAGCTTCTGGACAGATATGTTCTACTGATTCTTTATTTATTTCAATTCCAGGCTCATAAGCAAAGAGAAGGGTAATGCTGGAAGAGGTATAAACATTGCTGTTGTGAATTGTAAGTAAAAGTGTTAGAGACAATTTTGTACTGCAGTAATTTACAAAGGTTGTTAGGGAGACTGAGTTTGTTTGCTTGTTTGTTTGTTTTCAAGTAATTGTTACTAGCTAAGTATGGATAGAAAAGAAAAAGAAGGGGGGAAGTTCCAAACTTAATTCATGTTAAATGTTAAGAAGAATAAATCTGTGTTTGAAAGAAATAGTCCCCTGGATAAACAAAAAAAATGTGTTCATCATCAGTATAAGAAAATAAAAACTGTGTACGTGGAAATACGTGTATATTTTATTAGGTAAAATAAGTGCCTCTTATGTTACATAGCGAAAATATCATCTCCAGCAGAAGGACTTGAATTTCAGGTTCAGTACTTGTTAAAGTTATTTACTGCCCTACAGATAAGGGACAAGCAGTAATTGATGATTGCAGTTGTGCCCCAAGGTACAGCCTAGGTACAAATTCCTTTTCCAGACTTTGTCAGTGCACAGAAGGACAAACTCAAAGCTTGATCAATACTAAATTGCCATCATATGTCTTTACTAATAGTAGGAGCTATTGGAAAGGTGATGGTGCAGATCTGGAGGCACCATTTTAATTGGGATGAATGGGAATAGTGATGAAGTGCAGTGTATTCAATAATGGATCCTGAGAAAAATCAATGACTAAATGTGGGGGGAGGGGAAGAAAGGGAATTCAGATGCATAGTCAAGTTGATTTTGATCACAAAGGAGTTAAATTGCAATTCTTTGTCTCGGTATTGCTAAGCAAGAGCTTGACCTTGTCTACATCTGCATACTTTTTATTGAAGTCACTGAATTAGGTTGGCACAGAGAAGAATTTGTTCCTTTTTTTTTTGCCAGTTAGCTACTGCATTTTTTTTCCAGTAAGGTATCCTAAAAACTCTACGGCTTACAATAGATAAACAGTTAAAAAATAGTTTTCAACATACAGTTGTAGAATAAGAGGACAAATACTCAGCCTGGATGCATGAGCAAGGCTATAGCAAATAAAGGTAGGGAACTGCTCCTATAGTGAGGAAAAAGAAGCAATAAATCAAAATTTACCCATTTTTAAACACAGCCATTTCCTTTATCACACACAGTCATTTTAGCTACAATTTCATCTCCACCTGCAAATAATTGTGCCTATGGTCTCAGACTACTTTGTACTAAGATGTATTTTCTATATGTCTTTTATTCAGATCAGGCAAGCTAGTCAAGCTCAGTAAGTTTATCCTGGTTTATTCCGTAACTCCTTCTATGAATAAATTAATACAATATTTTGTAAGAAGGAAGACAGGAGTATTAAGGCCAAAGTAACAACATGGAGGGAGAGAAAAGGAAATTTCTTGGTTTCTACAGTCCTCTCTACAGCCTTTTTCAGGGTTTTTTTGTGTGATCATTGCTCAGAATAAACCCTGTTCTAGAGTGTTGTTTTGCCTCTGACAGATTTTTGCCACTTACTTCCCTCATCAGTGTGATAAACGTGCCATTTAGAATACTGTGTTCAGAAGGCTTTGCCTTCATGATTTTTACTGTGCATGGGTCAAAGATGAGCCAGAAATGAAATCAGGAACTGATGAATCTTTCACTAGGAGAGAGATGATGCACTCTAAACAGAAAAGATTCACTCACGTAACAGGGATATGGGTCTTGGGTAATGAAAATCAGTTAATGCAATTGCCATGGATTTAGAAATCTGAAAAGTATTTTCAGTAGTGTATATCTTGTTTAAATATAGCTGTCTAATCAGAAGCAAAATTGATAAGGAATATTGAACAAAGTGTTTTGGAAAGACTAATGGCTTACATGCTCAATTTCTGATATAGTAATGGTGAGTGTTTAGTTTCTGTCCATTGAGATTCAAATGGTGTGAAAGATTGCACAGAACAGTATTAAGCTCATTCAAATAGCCTTAGGCTTAACCAATTCCGCTGTTTATGGTTGTGACCTAGCACGGTATATATAGATATAAAAACATGGGATCACAGAGGAAACTGAATTCCTACTTTATTTTAAAGGTAATAAAAATGTTTAGTTCACGTTTGATAATTGAGAGACTGTATGAAAGAAAACATTCTCCCTAAATCTTAAATTTATTTCTTATTCCTTCCAATGGAAAAAAAAAAACAAACAAAAAAAAACAAACTCAGAAAACAAATAATACACAGAGCTAGAGGTGCCTAGCTTTAGCTGAAAGTGCTGTATATGCTGATTTAATTTAATAATTTTGCTCATATTTACACAACTTTTATTACAGATAAAACAGGAGAAGTTACATCAGCAAATTTTTTTGACATGTGGGAAGGAGGTAAGGAAAAGAGTGCAACAGACCTTTTGTTAGTGTTTCAGCATTAAGAAAGAGCTTGTGTTTATACAATTATTCTGCTCTTTCAAAGTACTATACTTGTGTTATTGACAGGGATTGACTAGAAACAAACAGTTGTTGTCTTCATAAAATATGCTCTGGCCAGATCTGATGACAGATTCTGACAGAAAAAAATAATTTCTTCTGTTTATTGAGATAATTGTCTTGGGTTTTTTTGGTCTTGTTTTCTTTCTTACTGTAATTTTCTTGTTGCCTTTTTAAAATTGGGAGGTGGGTTTGAAGGAGTGTTGTCTGGGGTTTTTTCACTGCTTTTTCAGTCTGGTAGGAATAGGACTTAAGCAGGTACCACATGCAGATACTTCACTCAGCAAAACTCATTTTCCTGACATTAGTTTAGTTTAATTTAGTTTAGTGTTCAGTGTTTACTTCAGTTCTAAAGTCATCATAGGAAATATACCAGTCTGTCTCTTAACATCCTTCCTTATAGCTTCTTTAAGAGAATAGTTTTTAACATACTTTTCAAACTTTGAACAAAGATGGTTTCCTTGCATGCTTCTAAGGAGAAACAAAATGCCATAAGGCACTGGAAGCCAGTTTTCTGTCCACTTAACGAACACTGGTGAGCTTACACATATGAATAGAAATCACCTCAGGTCTAATCATGGAGCTAGCATTTTATGTACACTAGGTAGGCTATAATGTCTCCAGGGTGCCTGCTACATGTTTTTTTTTAGTGTAGAAAAACAGTGTCTTCTGTAAGTTTAGCAATTGCAAAATCAATAAACAGGTTAGTGCTGCAAATAGTTTTCCACTTAATGAAAGTGGGTGCACAGAGGAATGTGCAACTCAGCTCTGCAATTAGCATGGCAGTAGAAAAACTACAGAATAACAATGACATCCAGTGGGCTATTTCATGTTTTGTTTGCATGTAAAATGCTATGTCAGGTAAACATAAGATATCCTATACTTACTTGCTCTGAGTGTGCATGGTTAAACCTTGCAGAAGTTCAGAACTATCTCCTTATTTGCTACTGAGAAGTGCAGATCAATCTGTGCTGTCGTAGCCTTCAGGGGGAGCTAGCAACTTCTTGCCCTTTTCAAGATCAGGCACTCAGCCTGTAAACAGAAAAATTGCCCAGTCAGACCTCATTTTGAATAGACAAGGAAAAAAAAAGGTGAAAAAAAAAGAAAGTAGGTTGAATGTGATATGTGTTTAATGAAAAATCAGTTGTGTAAATAATTCAACAGACCACTCAGGAGAGATGATGACCTTCATTAAAAATGCACCAGAAGGGTCCCTTCTTCTGATGGCAACTCATGATGATGGAAGCACCCGGTAAGCCAGTTATGATATGCTAAGGGACAGAGACAATGAATAGCTTGCAATTTACTGTTGCACAATGGGGTAAAGGAATAGTCAGGGTTATTTGCCCATTTCCTGCCTACAGAGATTTTGATTCCATGCCCATTTGGTGCATGTTCACATCATGTATGTCAGTGCTTCCCAAGATGTGGGTATGTGGTGTTTTATCTGTTGAAAAGCACCAGTTGTCATTATAAAGGGCACTGCTGTTACTTACCACTGAGTCACAACCTTCCATTCCTCCATCTATAATTTGTCTAGCTTGCATTCTTTGTTACATCTTAACCTGATTATTTAAGTGTTTTTAAGGGTTTGGGGTTTTTAAGTTGAATTCATGGTATGATAATTAGACAGGGAAAGAGTTAATTCAGTTGGTAAACATCTTATGTCCACGTCATTATTTAAGAAGGGTTGAAATATCAGATAGCATTTGAGACACATTTTCCTTTCTGCTGTGCTGTTGCGAATAGGTTTTATTAACAGCAGGAACGTAGAGAGAAAGAAGAAAAATAATTTTGCTCTGCAAGTTTAATGATATGCTACTAAGGCAGCTCTCTGGAATTTTTAAACTTCCCATTTTTACTTCTGCTGACTTAACTAATGTAAAAGCATGAATCAGCAGTGTTCTTTTTCAGCAAGTTTTACTTACTGAATTTTTAACACTTTTTTTACTACATTTTTTTCCAGGCTAAAGAATAATGCAAAAAAATTAGTGGAGGAGCTGGGAAGTAAAGAAATATGGAATATGAAGTTTCGGTCAAGCTGGGCTTTTATAGCTGCCAAAGGCTTCAAGCTGCCAGATGGTATCCAGAAAGAAAAGGTCAAGTTCATTTTATTTTCACTTTATATTTGTCTGTATATCAGATACAACCTTCAGGTGCAGATTTTGTGCATTTGCTATGATAACCATAATCTGTTCAGTGAGTCTCATTTGCACAAAGCTATTTCTGTAATGCATCATCGTTCTTTACTTTTGATTTGGGCCATGTACAGTACTGAATTTTACCACAGCTGCACTGAATCACCTGTAGACAAATTTCAGAAAGCGCAGTGACTCTCGAGAGTCTCCGTTTTGCAAGGTCAAACCTGACAAACTGACTTAGGTTTTCTTCTGGAGGACAAGTTCCAAGGTCTTCCTAAAACTGAAAACTGGTTTTATATGAAAATTGGACTATGCCAAATTTGCCATGCAAATACAGCAATGGTTACATCACAAATCTTTTCTGAATAACTTGCCCTCGGGCTTCTTCAGGAGGACTAAAGCTACCTTTTTTATATCAGATTTCTGTTTGCATCTGTGACCTTGTATTCACTATCTCTTAAGCCCAGTAGTACTCATCTGTATGACAGAAAATGAGAAAACCCGATACAGAGATCAGTTCCCTCTATCCAAAGCTTTCATCAGTTTGGGTTTTTTCAATTGGGTTTTTTCAATTCCCACCCCCCCCCCCCCCCCCCCCAAAAAAAAAAATATTGTTGAAATCTTCATGTTACACACCTGCTACAGGAAAAAGTTACTCAATTTAATTATGTTATGACAGCCATCTGGGAAATAAATAGAGCACTCTGCATAGGAAACTGATGGAATCTTCACCTATTCTGTTGAGCAAGTCGTGCAATGTGTTACTTGGCTTCCCAGTTCTTCCTAATTACCCTCTTCTGGTGTCTGAGGCTTGACAAGCCAGTTGCAGTGACTGGCTTCAGAGCAGTAAAGGGACTTGGGGGTCGTGGTGAGTGAGAAGCGCAGTATGAACCACCAATGTGCACTTGCAGCCCAGAAAGCCAACTGTATCCCAGGCTGCATCAAGAGAAGTGTGGCCAGCAGGTCGAGGGAGATGATTCTCCCCCTCTACTTCACTCTGGTGAGACTCCACCTTGAGTACTGTGTCTAGTTTTGGAGCCCCTATTAGAAGAAGGATGTGGACATGCTGGAGTGTGTCCAGAGAAGGGCCATGAAGATAATCAGAGAAGCTGGAGCACCTCTCCTATGGAGAGTTGGGGTTGTTCGGTCTGGAGAGGAGAAGACTCTGAGGAGAGCTTATTGTCGCCTTCCCGTATCTGAAGGGGGCTTACAGGGAAGATGGTGAGGTACTTTTTAGGGTGTTAGGTAGTGATAGTACTAGGGGGAGTGAAACAAAACTAGAAACGGGCAGATTCAAGTTGGATGTTAGGAAGAAGTTCTTCACCATGAAGGTGGGGAGACACTGGAAGAGGTTGCCCAGGGAGATGGTGGAAACCCCATCCCTGGAAGTTTTTAAGGCCAGGCTGGATGGAGCTCTGATTTAGGTTAGGATGTTCCTACCCGTGACGGGGGCTGGAGCTAGATGATCCTTGAGGTTCCTTCCAGCCCTGACAATTCTATGAAACGGAGACCCAAATACTTATTTTTTTTTTTTTTTTTAAACAGATAAACCACTCTGACAAGAACAAGAACAGATACAGTGGCTGGCCAGCCGAAATCCAAATAGAAGGCTGTATCCCAAGAAGCCTCATCTGAGCAAATGCATACCTCATCAGTAAAGATGAATCTGTACTTTTATTTATTAAGCAAATTTTCTTCAGAACCCAATAAGCATCTGAACACTAATTGTAAAATAAATAATTTCTACAGTTTTTAACCTTTCTTTCCTCTGTGAGGTTTTGCTGTGATCTGAAAACAAATAGATATATAGGATGAGAAGTGGAAATAAAATACTCTGGTTTGGAATTACAGTGTTCAGGAAGTCAGTCATAAAATGCCAGGATTTTTGAAAGTGAGCATACATTGTCATTAATAACTGTAGGGGGGTTGGGATTCTTTTTTGTTTGGTTGGGTTTTGTGGTTTTTTGTTGGTTTTTTTTTTTGGCTTTTTTTATGTGTTTTCTTTTGTTCCCTCTAAAGACTGATTTGGAAATAGAACTTAGTCCAAATTTTAATACAAAATCACTGGCAATAAAGCAAGTTATTTTGATGACAGTTTATTAGTAATGTCACTTCTTCAGGAAAAAAGTATAGAAACTGCTGTTACATGTGCTGTAGTTTTACTGATGCTGACAAAATGGAATAGCAGTAACTTGTAAAGTCAAGCTACTTTAATTATTTTACCAAGTATAAGCTGCAGTTTTTTATGGCTTGTTATAATTATTTTAACTTCCTGTAATTTTAAGTGACTTTTAAAAATGTAATGACTTATTTGTGCAGAGTATAGAATCACAGAATGGTAAGGGTTGGAGAGGACCTCTGGACATCACCTAGTCCAACATCCCCCACACCTCTGCCAGAGCATTGTCACTCAGGGCAGGTGCACAGGGTGTTAGCCAGGCAGGTTTTGAGTGACTCTGAGATGGAAACTCCACCACCTCTCTGGGCAGCCTTTTCCAGTGTTCTACCACTCTCAAAGAAATTTGTTCTCGTATTTAGATGGAACTTCATATGTTCCTGTGTGCCTTTTACCTCTTGTCCTGTCTCTGGGTGCAAACACTTAACTGTAAGGGAAATGTAGAAGGCATTTTGTCAGTTTCCCTTTTTCTGAAGCACATTATGTGTGTCAGGACCTTTCTTAGTAAGTGTTTGTTCTTTGTTCCCCTGTGCTTCAGAAGCCTCCCATGAGGCTTAGTTGCTTCTTGTAGCATTTCACTGTTTTCACTTCAGTTATTGCCCACACACTGAATTAACCTAAAAGGAGCAAGCCGAGGGAATAACTCATCATGCTGGTCTTTATTATGTATGCAAAGACTGTCCTCATCAGCTCACACATCCCTGGGCTTGAACTTACTTGGTATATTTTAATCTTTCATTACATTTTTTTCAATGTTAAAACATTTGTTTAGCATCAAGTTTCTTAATGTGCTGTGCCTTTAATGGATCACAGCACTCTATGCAGCTACTTAGGAGTGGCCTGGACTCTAGACTTTGGGCAGAGAAAATCGGAAGTTGCGACATGAGAGGGTGTCTGACAGCTGTCAGATTCAGTCTGCTCTTGCTCTCTCTGTTGCCTGGTTGAAGCCCTCTCAGTGGTGCTTACGTCTGTCACTCATAGTTGCTGCTGTGTTCCCAGCAGCTTTCTGGCATCAAGTCTCCCACCAGTCCCTAGAGCAAATGTCTCTGTAGCCCAGGGATGCTGCCTAAGGAACCAGCTAAATCACTTTGACTCAGTTTGATTTTGACAGTCACAACAGTTGCTCCTTATAATTCACCTTGCTACTGATGAGGTGGCTACAAATTGAGTACTTAAGGAGCTCTTTCAATATTTTTCCACATCTAAGTCATTCTTTTGTTCTTTTTGATTGTTTATCCCACAGGTTACATAGGTCGGGGGTGTTGTTTTGGTATTTTGCACATCTAGCAGTAAATTATGTGAACTGCCAAACTTGCCCTCATTCTTGAAACCTAGGGAAGACCCAAGGTTTGATAGCAGTTGCAGGCTACACTGCAGTTAAGAAAACTGCATCTGCTGCTGCTGTTCCTTACACTTGTGTTTCTGCAAGAGAGTGGAGCTGTCAGATGTCTATTTTCCTTATGTGCCTGTGGTGGAACACAGGGTTTTTGAACATACTTCAGTGCTTATTCCATGAGAGCTTTGAAGCAGTGGTTTGCAGATGCCTTGTATATGCTTCCTAGGGATGTTACAGCATTGAAGGGAAATCAAACCTCTCATGCACTTTGGATAAAGTGATCTAACCAATTATACTTTAGCATTCCTCTCATCCAGATCGATACCAAAATGTATGACTTGTGTATGTGCATATGTATATGTGATGCTACTGGCAGAATATTTCTTTCTTCACATTGTAATTACCTTTTGTTACATGTCTAAATTAGGAGAATAGCATAATTAACAGCACTAATGGTTTGCAGCCCTCAGAGTGCAAAGCTCTGAGATGGTCCCCGAGGTCTGTGCAGTTGGGCTATCACTGCCTTCTACTCTAGGCCACAATTAATCTTATATAATTTGCATTTAAAGTTTACATCAGTTCCTGTTTAGCAGTTACCATGAAATGTGCAAGTACTCCACGTACTCCATCCTGTGCATCCATGCACTCTGTTCTTCACATTCTTGACATTTGCTCCGCTGTTCTTCACGGTGTGTGCAAGTGTTCTGTGCTTTACAAGTCAGCTGTAAAAGGTGTACACCTGTAAGGTGAATCAAAGGTCAAACCACCAGAGAACCTGTTGCATCACAAGTCCCTGCAAAACATTCTTTAACTCCATTGTGGTTTTGCTTTTTTTCAGAGATGCCATTGAGTTATCTAGACAAGAATGTTAATAATCGGCAGTACTGAATAGCTACCATCAGGTTTGCTTTCCTTTGCCCGTACCACAGTGTTTAAATATGGTAGGCAGAGAAGCCTCAAGTACTTTGGTCTAAAGAACTCATGGATATACAGTCAGCCAGCTTTTCTGTAGTTTTTCAGATTTAGAAGCAATTCACAGGCAGTTTAGAAGTGGGTTTTTGGCTTGGCACACAGAATCTAAATACTGTTAAATGAACTGCTTCTTCAGAAGTCTTAAAAAGCTTTTTTTATTGAACTGTAGTTGGGAAAAATTGATTTAGGGAAATGTTAAATCGCTTTGGATTTTAAAATAACCACAAGATGCTGAGGTTAAACGTTTAATTTTACTTGGTGGCAAGGCCGTAAGGCTTATGATCCCGACCACAAATCTGCTTCCTTACTTGCATCAGTCATGTGCTCTAGACCACAGGCAAGCTCCAGCTGTGGAGGTCAGTGCTGCCAGTGCCAGGTTGTGATCAGCAGTGCAGAGTCCAGCTGGAAGCCTGTGGCCAGTGGTGTTCCCCAGGGATCAGTACTGGGTCCAGTTAGTTCACAGATTATACAAACCTGGGGATGTGACTGACACAGTAGAAAGCTGTGCTGTCATCCATTGAGATCAGGACATGCTGGAGAACTGGACAAAGACAAACCTCATGAAGTTCAATAAGGACAAGTGCAGAGTACTGCATCAGGGAAGGAATAACAACAGGCACCAGTACAGACTAGGGGTTGTCCTGTTGAGAAGCCACTCCAAGGAAAAAGACCTTAGACTCCTAGTAGACAGCAAGTTCTGTATGGGACAGCAATGTATCCTTGTGGCCAAGAAGGCCAATGGCATCCTGGGTTGCATTAAAAGTGTGTCTAGCAGGTCTAAGGAGGTTCTCTTCCCCCTCTACTCTGCCCTGGTGAGACCACACCTGGAATACTGTGTCCAGTTTTGGGCTCAACAATTCAAGAGAGACAGGGGTCTGCTGGAGAGAATCCAGCAGAGAGCTACAAGTATGACTGCAGGACTTGAACATCTCTCCTATGAAGAAAGACTGAGAGACCTGTGGCTGATTAGTCTTGAGAAGGCTGAGAGGGGACCTTATCAGTGTCTATAAATATCTGTGGGGTGGATGTCAAGATGGAGGTTATAGTCTCTTTTTGGTAGTGCCCAGTAATAGAACAAGGAACAATGAGGTGGAACACAGGAGGTTCCACCTCAACACGAGACGCTTCTTTACAGTGAGGCTAACAGAGCACTGGAACAGGCTGCCCAGAGAGGTTGTGGAGTCTCCTTCTCTGGAGACTTTCAAAACCCATCTGGATATGTTCCTGTGCTGCCTACTGTAGGTGATCCTGCTTGTGGCAAGGGGTTGGACTTAATGATCTCTGGAGGTCTATTCCAGCCTTTAATGTTCCAGGATTCTGTGACACTGACAGACCTCAAGCAGCAATTTGCTGTGCTCTCCTTCTCATGGTAGATGCTATAACTTTGTGAATTACTTCTGATCAGTCAGCAGTCAGGATCTGATCTTCCAGCAGTCAGGAAAATCAGTCTAACGCTGGTAGGGGAATCCAACCGCAAAGCATAAGCTTTAGGCTGTAGCATCACTCGGGGCTTGGGTTTGTGTGTTTAAAAGGGCCACAGCAGGTGGCAGCAGTGTCCTTCTAGAGCCTCTGCATTTGTCGGTTGCTCTACAGTTGCCTGTCCTGGACAGACTCTGGAAGCCACAGACAGGGGTGGAGGTCATGCTTGCGTGTGGGAGGGAAGCCAGCAGCTTTGCGTCTAATGTGCCAGACCTTCCCTTTCTGCGCTTTGCCAGTTGCAGGCTCCCGTTTCAGATATCCCCACCAGCACTAAGCCTGCTGGTCAGGACTCCTCACGAGATGATCCCTCATATCACTAGACCATTAGGCAGACAGTTTAGATAAAAGCAGTCAGGAAAAAGTAGCATGTTCCTGCTTTCCCTCCAGTGTGAACGTGACAACCAGTCCCATAAAGAATGAAGTGCCTGGACAGAGGCCTTTTTTTCATCTTTCCATCTGAGAGAATGAGAAGTGTTTCAGGATCTTGGCATGTCTTGTAAAACTCTCTGGATTCCTGACAGTCCAATTTGATAGCAGCAGTAAGAAATACTGAACAGGTAACATTTTCAGTTTCCCGGTAGTAGCTGTTTCTTTAGGTTATTTGTGTAGCGTTATCTGCCTCAAAGTGGGGAGTTTCCACTATATTTAAAGGAAAAACACAAGAAAGGAAAAGCTCTAATGTGGAAGGTGCCCTTTCACAGGCAGGCTGTGTTTAACGTAAAACTCCTACTGACTGCAATCCATTTAGATAGGCAAACTGAAGTTGATACTTTCACTTGGACATAATACTAGGTGGGAAGTACAGTGTGAGTATCATCTCGCTCACCTCTTTTTAGTTACAAGTGAAATGCTGAATTATGATTAGAATGCCAGGGATTAGTATGGGTGGTTTTAATAATGTTGAGCAACAGCATTTCCTTATTTCCTGGGACCTCAAGTTTTTGTTTCACTTCTCTGCTGGGTTTGGTTTTTTGGTGGATTTGCAGCAGTGCAAGAAATGCAAATACTCCACTTTCAAATGCAAACTTTACGCTAGTGGACCAAACATTACTGTTTCCTTCTTCCAAACATGAGAGCAGAGAGAGACAGATGCTTTAGTCTGCCCCAGTCTTCATTTCAGGGCTCATTAACCGTTTGGGGTTTTTTTAAGTCGTGTGTCAGCTAAAAGCAATACACATTGCAGCCTTGTACCCCTTGTATAAATCTGTTGTAGTTATGATTTGTACAGCTGCTTTCTGTTGACTAGGCATTGACTACCAGAGTTCTCAGCACTGAATTTCTGTCTTCTCCCCTAGGGCCCCAGGATATTTACGACAATCTGGACATGAAAAAAAAGGTATTACACCTTGAATTAAGACTTTTGAAGGGTTATTAGTTCTTTGAAGTCACATCTGACTATAAATTCTAGTTTTGTTCCCACCCAGAATTAGTGAGTAACATTATGCTGTTGAGATTTTTTTGCCTGCAATGTCTAGAAGTAGAAGAGTTAGACTTTGGAAATCACTGGATTTTGGGAGCAGACAGAAAACAGCATTTTCTGATTCTCCTTCTGATAACCTACAGGATAGAAATTAAGCCAAGTAACAAAGCTCTACTTTCTTTAAGAGTTGTGTGCATCACAAAGATTCAAATCTCTGGATGTTTAGCTAATTGCTGAAGCCTCTGCCTGCCCAGTTTCCACTCGCCACTAAGCAGGCATTCCTTGCAGCAGAGGAACAGAAGCTCAGCAGTCACAAATCAGCAGTCTTTTGACTGCTAATTGCAGAAAATACCCACTGTAACAAAAATGGAAGAGACTCTATCCTCACCTCCTCCACGTTCATGAGTGAGATTTCTGTGCTGTGCAAGCTACTCCTGCCTACTGCAGGCGCAATGTGGTTTTTGTGGATTCATTCCTTCCACGAGAAACCTTCAGCACTAAGGGCAAGTTCCTTCTTCAGGGACTGCTCTGCTGGGGCTTCAGTAATTTCCACACAAAGAAAATGTAGAAACACAGTATTTTTCAATCCAACAGAGAGTCATGATCATAATTAGGGACCTTGAACATCTGTCTGATTAAGAGAAACTGAGAGACCTGGGGCTGTTTAGTCTTGAGAAGGCTGAGAGGAGATCTGATCAGTGTCTATAAATATCTGAGAGGTCGGTGTCAAGTGGATGGGGCTAATCTCTTTTCTCTAGTGCATAGTTTCTCCTCAGCATGAGGAGAAGCCTCTTTACAGTGAGGGTGATGGAGCACTGGAACAGGCTGTCAAGGGGGATTGTGGAGTCTCCTGCTCGAGTCTTTCCAAACCCACCTGGATGCATTCCTGTGTGGACTACCCTAGGAGATGCTGCTTTTGGCAAGGAGGTTGGACTTGATGATCTCCAGAGGTCTCTTCCAACCTCTAACATTCTGTGGTTCTGTGATTCTGTAGAAGGAGAGGGACATATAAGAAAAGGGATTCTACAGTTTACAAGCTAATTTCCACTTACAAACTTTACAATCCATTGGGTGGAGATATGAAAGCATAGCTAACAAAGATAAGCTGCTGCTATCCATTTACTCTCAGCTCTAAGCTAACAGATTTGGGCAGGTTGCAGAAACCAACTATAGCAATATAGAGCTTAGCAGACTGACATAGGCAATGTTTGAGCCTCGTGCTGCTCCAGATCAGCTGCCAAAGTTGATTTCAAGTCAGCCCCTGAATGTTCTGATCTGCTAGTGGCTTTTTGGCATCACAGCACAGCAAAGCTCCCAGCAATAGTACAGTACCCTGCAATTAGCTTTGCATTTTCCTTTCAAAGCATAGAATCACCCGAGGTTGAAAGGGGCCTCTAGTCCAACCCCCTTGCAGTGAGCAGGGGCATCCTCAACTAGATCAGGTTGCCCAGAGCCCTGTTGAGCCTCACCTTGGATACCTCCAGGGATGGGGCCCCAACCACCTCTCTGGGCAACCTCTTCCAGTGCTCAACCACCCTCATTGTTGAGATTTTTTTCCTAATATCCAATCTAAATCTGCACTTCCCTAATTTCAAATCATTGCCCCTCACCCTATCACTGCTGGCCTTCATAAATGGTCCTTCTCCATCCTTCTTGCAGGTCCTCTTCAGGTACTGGAAGGCAGTGATTAGGTCTCCCCAGAGCCTTCTCTTCTCTGGACTGAGAAACCCCAGTCCCTCAATCTATCCTTGTAGCAGAGGTGCTCCAACCTCTTGATTATTTTCATGATGGATCTTCTCCATCGGATCCTTGTCCTTCCTGTGTTGAGAGCTGGAGCCTTAAAGAGTTTGGATAAGTATGGTTCTTGAGAACACAAAAAATGTCATGTTTTTCCCTCATTTATCTTACTACTTGCAGGTAAGCATTGTCCCAGCAGTAAATAATCTGTTCTAGTTTGAATTGTTCATTGATCATAATTGTTCTTTCTTCTTGTTTACTTTTTAGGCCTATGTCCTGGTAGGGCATAAAATCCTGCCAAATTAGTTCAAACCCCTGCTCTCCTCCTCCTGTCACAGATCTGGGAGTTGATTGGTATGAGCAGAACAATGGAGACTTTGACCCCAACAAAGCCCCAAGGGCTAAGTACTTAGCACCTAACCAAGTAAGGTGTCTTGTGCTGCCCTTCAAGTGCTGGGGTGGACACCTAGGCACAGAATTTTGAATTCATTGGCCAAAACAATGGATGCTAGTGCCTATTGGTCAGTTTCACTTTCAAAATAGTGTATTTAAGGGAGCGATTTAGAGCCATTGTCTCCCTTTTCCTGCTGCCTTCCACCGGGATGGGAGGTCTATTCACAGCTCTTCCATGGCAGCCAGGTGTTTGCAGCCTGTTGTGCAGCTTGCACCAGCAGCAAGGCAACTCTTCCCTCCTCCTCTACAGGGAAATGTCAGTGACTACAGGCTAAGACTCCATAGGTGTGTTACGATTATTAATAACCTGTTCTGAATTATTAATAATATTTTATTAATATTATTAATAATAAAAATTTTGGGGGAAATTCCCTGAAGTACTCTGGCTGTTCTGTCGATAAGAGGCTATTACACAAAGGTTATTTATAAACACAGAATCAAAGAGTTTAAACAGTCAGAACTGGGAAAACAGGGAACCTGATAACAGGGTAAATCCTAACCTCACCTATACTCACAGATGCGATAGGTACAGAGTGTGTCCCAAAGAGAGGAGGAGAGAAAAAGATTTGCCTTGCCACTGCTGTAGGCTGCAAACTGCAATGCAGGCTGCAAACACGTGGCCGCTGTGAAAGAGGTGCCAATAGATGTCTGGTCCCAGTGGAGGCAGCAGAAAAAGAGGGAACAGTCCTAAATCACCCTTCCTTAAATACACTATTTTGAAGGGTGAAACTGGCCAATAGGCATTGGTGTCCATTGTTATGGCCAATGAATTCAAAGTCCTGCACCTAGGTGTCCACCCTAATGCTTGACAGGCAGCACAAGACACCTGACTTGGTCATATGCCATGGGGCTTTTTTTTGTTCAAACCCTCATTGCCTGCTCACCTGCAACTCCTGGACCTTGCTACAGGAAGAGGGAAAGAGCAGGAGTTTGAACTAATTTGGGCAGGATTTATACTCTACCAGGACAAGGTGTGGTTAGAATTTTCCCTGTTACCAGATTCCTATTTTCCAACTTCTGACTCTTTAATTCTGTGTTTATAAATAACCTTTGTGTAATTGCTTCCTGTCGACCAAACATCCAAAGAATCTCAGGGAATTTTCCTGAGTTTTTAAATATTAATCATTTTAAGTTAATATTAATACTTCATACTTGATTATTAATAATCAAAACAGGCTATAGTTAGGCTTGATTTTTTTTTTTTTTAGAAGAGGAAAATTTTGAAATATACCATCTCAAACATTACTCCATCTGGAAAAGCATTTAAATACAGAGAAGCACAGTTGCCCTGGTTGATTACAAGTGAGAATCATCCACTCCCAAAAATGGTGTAATGGTATAAAAAGTAAGAGTTAACTCTCAGATGTCGGTTGGGCTCTTTACTAAAGGCTACATCATCTATGTCTTCATCTCTCCTGATTTTTTTCCAGCAGGTTTCACTGTGCTCTGATTATCACAATAATTTATTTTTTCTTGTTCCCCAGCCAACTCACTGATAATTAGTTTTAAAAGAACCACACGAACAAGTGGAAAAACCCAAACCTCAACCTGCAGGCCTGTAGCTGGACAGAACTGAGTTTAGTAAGACCAAAGAGTTTAAGGAAATAGTATCTAATGTGTAAATGGCACTGTACATAGTAAATCCAGGTGTAACCTGGAGTTGTAGACCAACAAAAAAGAGCGTGAAAAGATAAAGTTTTAAGTATGTGTTAGAAAACACATGTGGAAGGATCAGAAGAAGGAGGGGTGAGGGGGGAAGAGAGTGAGGGAGAAAGCAAAGAGGAAGACATCAGCATGAACATTGTATTCTTCCGCGTGAAGGACTCAGGTGCTGACTACTTGCTGTATTATCCCACCACGAGCATTGCTAGCATGAAACCGCTGACCTTAGGACCCAGAGGAAGCGGTGGACGAGTGAGCTAAGCAGAGTGTGTTGTAATTTTAATTGTATTATTGCAATTATTGTGACGTTTTCTGTATATAAGCACACTATTTGCCTTACTGTTCTTTGTTTATCATAATTCAGTCGTATGATAATGATTCTTGAGTTAGTCTGTTATCCCACTAGCAATCAATTGATGGGTTTCTAATGAGGTGTGGTTCGGTTTTCCCCCACAGACATGAGTTTGAACACAAGGTTGCTCCAGCTTCCTCTTGCAGTGCATTTTTTCACTGGTGACCCAGGAGGAGTGGAAATTTGTGCCTCTTCTACTAACAGCTAAGTGCTGCAAGCAACAACTTCTCAAACCCTTTTATCATGTCTGACTACCCTGTCATAGCTTGAGGCCGTTCCCTCTTGTTCTACCACTATTTACCTGTCAGAAGAGACCAGCACCAACCTCTCCACAGCCTCCTCTTTTTCAAACTAAACAGCCCCATCTCCTTCAGTTGCTCCTCATAAGATTTATTCTCCAGGCTCTTCACCAGCTTCATTAACCTCCTCTGCACTCACTCCAGCACCTTGACATCCCTCTTGTAATGAGATGCCCAAAATGGAACACAATAAAATGGACTAATTGCCCCATTTTTCCAAGCAGCAAATGTGGAAGCAATGTTAAGAAAAACGGACTCATTAGGCAGGAGACAGAGAAATGGTAGGAGAAAGAGAGAGCAGACTGCTGCTGAAATGGGTAGGCCTTTTGTTTTGCCACACGTCTTGTCCAAAGCTCAGCTGTGTAAATTGCCACTCTCTGTCAGCAGAGCCAGGCTCTCCCACTCTGTCAAATGTACATGAGATTTCAGGACTATTTCAATGATCAGAGGCTTTCACATGATGATGGCAGGGATCCCTGGGATACTATAAGCAAGAAATCAATCTCTCCTGCTCTTTCTTTTGATAGTAAGAGAGGGAAAGGGAATAAGAAAATTTTAAGTTAAATGGACCTGAGAAAGAAGCACCACAACCCTGAAACAGGGGCCTCCCAGGGCTACAAAACCCAAACATGTTTAAAAGAAAGCTGTTTCACACAATTCTAATCAAAGCCTCCTTGTTCCCAGAATAACAGCCCTGTCTATAGAATTAAGCTGTTTCCCTCTACTCAGATGTCATGACACACAAATATCTTTGTGCTAAATTCACAGACCTCATTTCTTCACTTTTCTCTGTTCTCTGGGGAACAAATTGCACCTCTGCAGGGACCAGCCTGCCGTACTCCATCCTGTCCCCAACCAGTAACAGAAAATCTCTTCAAAACCCAGGATGCTTTAACTTTAATACTTAGGAACATGCCAGGTTCCCAGCTGCAGCCCTTTTTTGGTTCTCTCTTGGTTCACCATCTAGTGGCTGCACTTCCACAGCTGATCTCATGGTCCCTGGCACTTGGTAGGCAGCAGACCTGATTTCACTGGCTATTCCTGCTTGGCTAAATGCACTTTCCACTTAACAGTCATTAAAATCTGGTCAAGAAACAGGAGACCAAATAGTCTATCTACAGGAGTATTTATTCAGATAGAGAAAAAATGAAAAGTAACCTTTCATTCACTTTGCTACTGCAGCTGATGTCTTCAAGCAAAACGAAAGCAACTCCTTTCTGCAGAAAGAATTAAAAGCTAACATTCACTCTTCAGAAACTACTGTTGTGTGACTTCTCACAAGTTTCTCTTTTGCAACCAATGACACTACCCATAACTGCTTTGCCATTGCCCAGTATTAAAGCTCAAGGAATCTAACACTTATTGTGGTAAGTGCTTTCTCTTGACAGAGGATTTTCTTGTCAGACTTTTAATCCCCTTCACTTAAAACACACAGTGCTCTTTACCATCATATACCTGCATGTGCAAGTACATGGTTAGACCTGTTTCATGAACTCATAGCTCAATTTGCTAGAAAGGATTGGAAGATAAAGCTATTCAAAGATTGGCACAGCTAAGAACCTAACATGAATTTACCCGTCCCTGGAATTGCAGATACTGTTCTGGTTTCACTCCAGCTTGCTCAGATACTGTCTGGCTCCTTCAGCATAGACCAATGCAGGCCGGTCTGTTTGGCAAAAATACTCCCTGCCTCACTGCACATAGCTTCTGGGAGAGAATTAGGTTGCTTTGGACAACATTTTGCTTGGTCTCAGGGATTATAAACCCAAGAGTGACTAGGGTGAATTAGGTGCACTCCTGCAGCAAACCTTCTGACTTCCTGTCATACAAAACCAATCCAATTTGGATGAACTGAGTCTCCCCTGTGACATGAGGCAAAGTGCTGTGGCACTGAGATCCTGAGATTTGCTTTTAAAGCAACTCAAAAAACATGGGGATGAAGCAAAATGCACCCTTGGACAAAACAAAGCTTCTGCATGTCGCAGTACTGCAGGAGACTTGAAGTGGAAAGCTAATAAAGTGGACCCTTAATGCAGTCTCTAGAAAAAGCAGTACGAACAGGGCTTTTAGGGCTGAGCTTTCACCCAACAACCATCTCTGGTCTATGCAATTGCTGGCAAAGCCAAGCCCTTGATACTCTGAGGGTTCTCAAGCTGTCAATTTGTTCAAGTGCAGGGCCAGGTCTTTTCATCTCATTCACCACCCAAGATAATTTCTGCCTTCTGATGTTAAAAAGAAACCAATCCCCTTTTGGTAAAAAGAGGAGATTAGCTCTGCTTTTGATAGTCTCCCTATGTGCAGGACTATTACCACAGTTCACAGTGTTGGCTGGCAGACAGCAGCCCAGTACATTTATAATTCCATATCAGCAAAGCATCACTTCCCTTGGCACTCTCCAGATTGAGCTATATAATGTTCAGTGCAAAGAGGTGATGACTCAGAAGTGTGTTAGTAGCAGATGCTTCCAGCTGGGGCAGAGAAGGCTTAGACTGCAGGCCCTTTGCTGAGGGTAACTTCTTTGGACACTGCACATATTTAATCTAAAATTAGTGCTAATCTTTTCAGCATGGCGAGAAGCTTGCTGTGGCAGGAAAAGAATGGACCTGTAGGGGTCATACCTATGTTGAATGAGGAGTTTCTCTGGTGTGATTATTGTTAGTTGCCTCTTGAGGTAGATTTTTGTATGAAGTATCCAAGTTATACTGTTCTTGTCACAAGAGGTTTGCAAAGGCTCTGTCTGCTATGTGTAGTGATTTCACAGGCTGAAAAGTCCTGGAGACTCAAAGTTTTTTCCATGCAAATAAATGAGTGATGGCTTTGAGAGATATGTAAACTGTCTGGACCTCAAAATTTGTGAGGGCTCCACACATTCCTGTTCACTTCATTTACTATAACGTTGGCATGAGGGTGCCTCTGCATGTTAAAGGAACAGAACAGAGTAAGCACATGCAAAGCTAAGGTCACCCCTAAGTAGTTAATGGGCAATCATCCACAGTACATGTAGTATTTTAGGCTTCAGACTTCCCTCTTCCACACACACTGTAATGAGGACTTTATTTACCTTATCTATAATAGATAATGCTGTTCTACTCCTTTCTTATTGTCAGAAGCTAGGAAAGTTAAAAAAAGGGGGGAGGGAGGGAATATCACCCCTTGTAACTATCCAGATGTCAGAATCTGTTTTTTTCCTGATGTGTTGGTTTGAGCTAATTGGAGAATTTGAGTGAGAAATTAAACACACTGTGTCACTTCACCCAGTTTCACTGAGAGAGAAGAAAGAAGATTGTTTTGAGAATGTTCCCAAAACATCCAGATAAGCCAGTGTGCTTGCGCAGTCAGTCGGCTCTGGGTCCAGGGAGGCTTCAGCAGCTTCTTTCCTTTGTCTCTCTGCCTTTGAACTAATTCAGAGTAAAATCACTAAAACCATTCATTCCTTCCTGCCACTAATCTTTCTGACCGATCTTCAGCTTATCTGCAGCATCATCAAGTGGTGAGATAAAGCTGGGGGAAGGAGGGAAAGGTGGTAGGGGGGGTTTGGTTTCCCTCTCTTGGGGATTTTGGTCTCCAGGATGGGTGTGGTGTCTGTATTTCTTTTTTACTGTATATTTCTGTAAATATCTGTTATATCTTGTAAATATTTGCTTGTATATTTGCATTGCTGTAAATATAAAGCTTCATTTATTAACTTCCAGTGTGTTTTTCTGAGTTTTAGCCGGGGTTTCAAAAGGTGGGAGGGCAGGTCACTGCAAACCCACTACACCTGACAACTACTTAGATACCACCAACATAATCATAGATTAGGTTGCTCAGGGCCACATCAGATTTGACCTTGGATCCCTTCAGAGTTGGGACCTGCACCATATCTCTGGGCAGCCTGTTCCAGTATTTTACTATTCTCATTCTAAACAACTTCCTCCTAATGGCTAACTTATATCTACCCTGCCCCAGTTTCAAACCATTGCCCCTCATCCTATCACTACAAGCCCTTCTAAGCAGTCCTTCCCCAGCCTTCCTGTAGGTCACCTTCAGATATTGAAATGCCACTATAAAGTCTCCCTGGAGCCTTCTCTTCTCTAGGCTGCACAACCCCAACTGTCAGCCCATGTTTGAAAAAGAGTCGCTCCAGCCCTTTGATCGTCTTTGTAACCCTCCTTTGGGCTCTACTCCAGCAGGTCTATGTCCTTCCTGTGTTGAGGACTCCAGAGCTGGACAAAGTACTCCAGGCAGATTTTTTCTTACCAGTTGTCTTAAAATATTTGGGGCTTTTTCTAAGGTTGTTTCCCACTCAGCAAAGACAGATGCAAAATCCTGCTCCTGGGGCAGAATAAATCCCTGCAGCACCATGACCTGGGGGCAGTCAGCCAGGTGGGGAGTGCCGCTCTTGGAAAGGACTCTGAAGATCATGGTAAACATTAAACTAAATGTGAGACAGCAGCGTGTCCTGGCAGCTATGAACTCTAGCAGCACCCGGCACAGTGGACAGGAGTAGGTAGGAGATAGAGGGATGTGATTGTCACCCTCTTCTCAGCACTTCTTAGAACTCATCTGGACAGAGGCAATTTAGAGGCCTCGGTATGGGAAAGACATGAACAGAATGGCAAGTTTGAGGGAGGTCAGGGCAGGACCAGCAGTCCTGAGGTTTATTTAGCTCAGGTACATCTGAAAGGATGGTGCTAGGCTCTTTGCACTGGTGCATGGTGGGGGAATGAGAGACAGCATAAACTGAAACAGGAGAGTGCATCTAGCTGGGTTATGAAGAAGAAAAAAATCAGTCTTATCATTTGAAGGAATTTCATAGTGAGGCTTTCAAGACTCAATAAGATAAAGCCCAAGACAGCATGGTCTGGACCACTTTAAGTGCCAAATATCATCTCTAGATGATATCTGGCAGCCCCTTCCTACCTGAGTAATTTTATTATTAATGCTTTTGCCCAATGGTTTATGTAACATAATGATCCCGCCAGTGAGTGCATTTGTATTACATTTTTATATTCCTTTTCTAAAATATAACCTGAATTTGCTTTGACAAATGCTTAATCTTTCATCTTTCGTATTGTGTCCCATTTTTCTGTTTATTACAGTTACTTTGAAACATACTGTACACTTCTGAGATTTAGATTAAATTCTTCTTAATCTATTTTTAAGCATTCTATATTGTGCTGTATTGATCTGTAGAACTGTACTGCCAGTGAAACATGCTGTTATAAATCATTACACAAACATGAAAACTGTTCTCAATGCATTGGTGTCACTGCCTATGGTGGGGGGTTGGAACTGAATGATCTTTGAGGTCCCTTCCAACCTAAACCATTCTGTGATTCTATGATTACACTAAAAATTCCCAGTAATGGGGTAAAGATTTTATTTAGTTGATCTGGGAGAAAATAAAAAAAAACAAAGTCTTGATGTTTGGAGAAAAGAGAACCTTGGTTTCTCCCTCCACATCAAGATGATGCTGCCCAGAGCTCCTTTATTCCTTTGAAATTTAGTCCTGTGATTAAGGAAAAGCACCTAACTGAATCAATCACATAACAAAGTCACTACCAAAAATCAGTAAGCTAATTGGTAGTATGACTCAGAAGCCCATTCCTACTCATACAGGTCTCCCATACACTTCAGTGCAAGAAGAGGGATAGTGGAAGAGACCTTGAGAGCCTGCAGCTATAATGCTCTGCCACAGCCCAAGCCCAAGTGTGTGGTGTTTGCTCATGCAGTGTGGGCTGACACACGCCCTGCCAATACAAGCCCTCTGAGTCACTGCTAGACAAACAAGAAGACAAGAAAGAAGGAACAAAGGCTTACCCTAACAAATGCTATGACTGGTCAGGCTTATGGAGCAGAGTAAGGCAGAGTGAAACTCACCAAAACTCAATGACTACTTTGCTTCGGTGTTCACCAGCCAGGGATCCAGCAGCACCATCCAAGCTCCAGAAAACAAAGGTGGGGAGTAGGAAAAGGAAATTCTGCCCACTATGAGCAAAGATCTGGTCTGAGACCATCTAAAGAACATGAAGGTGCACGGACCTGTGGATTCCAAGAGGATTCACCCATGAGCTCTGAGGGTATTGGCAGGGGAAGTTGGCAAACCACTGTCCATCATGTTCTAAAAGTCGTGGCAATCTGGTTGAGTCCCTGCTGACTGGAAAAGGGATTCTGGAGCCTGCCAGTCTCAACATGGAGAGCTGAAATACAAGCTGATAGACCAGTTGTGGAGAGGTCACTACAGCCCCAAGTGGCCCCCAACAGCAGAACTGATAGCTATTTTTTGAGCGATTTGCACATGCTTTACTTCACTTTCCTTGATCTCACTATTTTGTTTTATTCTAACAGACTTTTTATCCCCAACTGCTTTTCCCATCTGCTCCAGCGATGCAGCATTTCATTATCTCTGCACTCCCATCCTTTCTCACGTGGTTCCGTGGTACAACAAGATATCCCATCACCTGTCACCCCTGGGCAGCCACATAGACACGAAGGGCAGCTGAACGTGCCATTAACTACTCCCTTGGTTCCCACAGGAAACATAACTCCCACCTTCAAAAAGGGGAAAAATGGAAGACCCCAGAAACTATAGGCAAATCCATCTCACCTCCGTGCCTGGCAAGATCATGGAGCAGATCCTCTTGAAGGTTTTGCTAAGGCATACAGAAAATGAAGAAGAGGTGATTTGTGGTAACTAACATGGCTTCACCAAAGGCAAATTGTGCTTGATGAACTTGGTGGCTATGATGGAGTTACAGCATCAGTGCATGATGAAAGAACAGCTGATGTCATCTACCTGGACTTGTGTAAAGCATTTGATGCTGTCCTGCATGACATCCTGGTCACCAGATTGGAAAAACATGGACTCAAGGGGTGGATCACTCACTGGAAAAGAACTTGGTTGGCTGGGTACACTCAGAAAGTTGTGGTCAACAGCTCAATATGTCCAAATGGAGACAAGTGTCATTCCTCAGTGTTTGGTACTGGGACCAGTGCTACTTAATATCTTTGCCAGCGATATGGGCAGTGGGATTTAGTGCATCCTCAGCAGATGAGACTGAGCTGTGTGGTCTGCTTAACACACTGGAGAAAAGTGATGCCATCCAGAGGGATGCGAACAGGCTTGAACCAACCTCATGAAGTTCGATAAGGCCAAGTGCAAAGTTCTGCACCTGGTTCAGGGCAATCCCAATCACAAATATAGGCTGGGCAAGGAGTGGCTCACAAGCAGTCATGAGGAGAAGGACTTGGAGCTGTCAGCTGATGAAAAACTGAACATGAGCCAACAATGTGAGCTTGCAGCCCTGAATGCCAACCATATCTGGGATGTATTAAAGGAAGTGTGACCAGCAGGATGAGGGAAGTGGTTCTCCCCCTCTGCTTTCATGAGACCCCCACCTGGAGTACTGTGTCCAGTTCTGGAACCCCCAGCAAAAGAGGGACATAAAGCTGCTGTAGTGGGTCCAGAGGAGGGCCACAAAAATGGTCAAAGGGCTGGAGCATCTCTCCTATGGGGACAGGCTGCAAGAGTTGGGGCTGTTCAGCCTGGAGAAAAGAAGGCTCAGGGAGACCTTACAGCAGTGTTCCAGTACCTGAAAGGGGCCTGCAAAAAAGCTGGAGACAGAGTTTTTACAAGGGCTCATTGTGATAGGATGAGAGGAAATGGACTTAAGCTTGAGAACAGTAGGTTTAGACTAGGTTTTCAGAAGGAATTGTTTATAATAAGTGTGATGGGACACCAAAACAGGTTGCCCGGGGAGGTTGTGGTTGCCCCCTCCCTCTAGGTGTTCAAGGCCAGGTTGGATGAGGCCTTGAGCACCCTGATCTACTGGAAGGTGTCTCTGCCCATGGCAGGAGAGGATTTGAACTAGATGATCTTTAAGGTCCTTTCCAACCAATACCATTCTATGAAAACCAGCAGGAATTACGAGCAGCTGGTCATGGCGGCAGCCAAAACCAGAGGAAATGAGAAATAAGAGTTGATCCTGAACCAGACTTGCAAAGCCCCCAACTGTGCAAAGCAATCAGATTTTGTTTAACAGCTTATAGCCTATAAAAACAAAAACTGGGGGCAGGAGAGAAAAGACAGAAGAAAAGGTAGCATCCTGACAGAGTAACGTTGAGAAAACAGCACAAGGACCTGAAAGCAGTTGAAGACCTTGACTGCCCTGAAACAGTGCCAAATACTGGTAAGTCACACCATGTGTCACTTTGCTTTGTTGTTGCCCATGTTCAGCCACCTCAGCTGTATCCTGCAGCCTCCAACAGCAAAGGTGCAGCCTGTGTGGGAAGGCTTGCCGTCCTGGCTGAGCTGGAAAGTCTCACTGTGAGGCGGAAAAAAATACTCCTTCTCCTGTGGAGGGGGCCTTTACCCACTTTATTTTTGTATAAAGGGAGGAGGAGGCTGTAAGGGTTTCCTGGGTGGCACAGAGCCAGCATTCACAGGCTCACAGGATGTCAGGGGTTGGAAGGGACCCAAAGGGATCATCAAGTCCAACCCCCCTGCCAGAGCAGGACCATGCAATCTAGCTCAGGGCACACAGAAACACATCCAGACAGGCCTGGAAAGGCTCCAGAGAGAAGGAGACTCCACAACCTCTCCGGGCAGCCTGGGAGAGGGACCCTTCCAGTCAAGAAGTTCCCCCTTGTGTTGTGCTGGAACCTCCTGTGCGGCAGCTTCCATCCGTTGCTCCTGGCATATGCCAGGAAGCAAGAGAGCAGAGCCTGTCTCCCCCCTGCTCCTGACCCCCAGCCCTCAGATAGTTATTTAATAAATCCCCTCTCAGTCTTAGGAGTGGGCTACAGCAGCTTGCCCCATGTCCCCATGACCCATCTGGTTTCACCTCATTTGCAACTTAGCTGACTCGGTGATCTGACTTTTGGGGGGAGAAGAAGGGGGTTGTTGCTTGTAGACAATATTTCCAAGTACCTCTTCTATTTACCCCTGTCACCTGGTACTGGCAGTGCAGTAGAGCCAAGAAAGGAGGTGGCCAGCTGTGCTTGTGAAGGGTTTAGTTTCTGTCATCTGTTAAACGACAGGAAGGAATGTGAAGTGAAATCCATTATACTGGCATTTTGAAGCCTAGCAGGAAACAAGTTCCTCTTTCGGTCAGAATTGGTTTCGTTTCTCCTGATTCTTGTTATATTGCGTGGGTGGAGTCTTTAAATATAAGCAACCAGAAGTTGTAAAGAAGTTCCTGCTTCTCCTTGCCTTGGGACACTACAAAGGTAGATTTTTTTTTTTTCTCTTTCTTCTAAAACTAATCATGCAATTTTTCACTCTTCATTCATTTTAATAGCTGCATGCAAGAAGGCTGCATAAGAATCTAGAATAAGTATGATGAAACAAGGTTGCCAGGAGTGGGCTGTGTTGTGGTCTGGGATGGAGGAAAAGATCATACATTAGGATTATTTCTTCTTTCAAGAAGAGACATGGCATTGAAGTTGAAACCTGTTTTAATGTCTGTACTGTGGGAGGGCATTGTTCAGCAATACATTCTAGCTGGTGGTATTCATGTGTAGTACCATTAGACAGAATTAATATATGTACAGCCCAGAGGCTATGCAGTTTACCCAAATATCCTGAAACCACAGGATATACCAGACAGAAGTGGGTGTGCTCCTCTGGCTGGACACAGAGTGGGTAAATGCAAGAGCTGTGTGGATTGAGGGCTGCAGCTTTACAATTTGGGTTTGATAGCAATGTTATTATCCCTTGAGATGCAAAGCCAGGATCATTAGAAGAAAACAAGGCAACTCCTCTTCAGGACCAGCAGCAGATTGGTACTTCATGCAGATGTGGCTGAGTAGTGCAATGTTTCATGTCGTGCCAAGGGAAGTTTCCATCACACAGGCAGGCAAACCTCTAAAGGTGGGGTTCAAAGAAACCAATATTTTTCCAGTGACAGAGGCAGGGGAAACTCTTTTGAGGGGGTGTTATCAAGCTTTCAATATCAGCATATAATCCAGATGTCACATTTCATACCTGGATTCTGGACACACTTAAAGTGTTAAAAAACACACTTAAAAACTGCATTTCTCTTTTAACTCTTTGTAAAAGGTTAGGACTAGGCTGGTCACTAGAGGAATGACAAATGCCCTCTATTAATACCTCTCCCTACTCAAGGAGGAAAAGACAGAGAATAAGAGAGACCTACATTTTGGGGGGGAAAGCAGCTTTAGTGAAACAGGAACAATAAAATTAAATATATGCAAACATGTACTAAAGCAATATTGAACCCAATACCCTCACACACACACCCGGCATACACCTTCCTCCACGGCAATTACTTCACCACTGATACTATGGACAGACACTGGGGAAGTTACAGACCAGATAGGAAGTGGATTCAGGAATAAGATTCATGAACTGACTTCAGGAGCACACAGGTTTGAACTGAAGGCAGAAGAATGGATGCCAACCACTGAAGAACGGAGATTAATCCTTGTGATCCCTCACTGAAGAACGGAGATTAATCCTTGTGATCCCTCAGCTTTATACTGGGTATGATAGATATGGAATGGAATAGCTTATTGGTCAGTGCAGAGTCACCTGCCTTGTTCACTCCTCCCCACAGGTGTAATTCTTTTACTTACAACCCTTGTACTTCCAGCATTCCAATGTGGTGCACAAGATCTATCAGTGACCATGGTTTCTATAGCAGCTGGTATAAGCAAGAGCCTTTCTGCATACCAATCCTTGATAATAACTAGAAACATCAAGTGCTATCACTTCTAGAAGCAGATACTGTCCAAAAATTTTGCTCTTAGCTTTAGAAAGTGAAGTGTTAATTTAGAGGAAACTCAGCTGAAAAGTAAAGGCACTGAACAGAATTAGCTCTATTCTAATTCAAACCAGGTCACTTTCTCTCTCTTTCTTTTATTTCCTTTCTTTCCCTTCTTTCTTTTATTTCTTTTCTTTCCTTTCTTTCATTTCTTTCTTCTGATGTTGTCAAAGTTCAGTCCACAAACAAATCACTGTGATTGCCTGGCACAGAGAAGGTTTACACTGACTTATCTAATCTTTCTCAGGTCCAAGTGGAGAAGAGCCAGGTAGCCCCAGAAATCCATGCATGTTTTGTTACTTGGCTGCTTGCTGTAAGTATCTTTCTTAGCCTGTGTATTTGTATATGCACTACTATTCTTAGCCTGTGTATATTGCAGACCTAGCTAAAAACCACTTACTCTGAAATATTTCAGGGTTGTCATATTTTTGTCAGACTCTTTAAGCCTCATTTTTCAGATGTCATAAGTTTCTCTTGCAGGATCTTTCTTTTTGGTTTTGTTTTTGTTCCTTGTAGTGGCCTTACTACACTGTTTTTGCATTTCATCCTATTCACTAGAAGGATGGGTAACACTTGCTGCATAATCCCTTTCTGAAGGAAAGAAATCCATGTTCAGGAGGGCATGTGCTAAAATCAGTACATGAATAACACTGAACACATCTCAGTGAATGCAAATAATGATGCAAAGGAGAACAGAAAATTGTGGGAGAGGCAATAAGAGAGATTACTGTGAGAAACATTATTATCTATAAATTATTTTCTGTAGGAACAGAAAATCACAGAAGAACCTGGTAGCCAGTGAATGAGGAATGTATGTTTGTTGCAGATGAAGCACTGAGTCCTCATCCAAGGAAGAAAAATCTTATAATTCATTAATAGAAAGAGATGTTAAAAAAAAAAACAACAAAAAAAAACCCAAAACCGAAAAGGAGGAGGCTTGGGAAAAGGTGAATGGACTGTAAAATTAAAGAAATTAAAGTAGTTCAGTCATGTTTATTGCTGGTAAAAGTTAAGAAGTTTTGGTAAAGTGAGACAGGAATATCTCTTTTTTCTTTTTTCTTTTTTTCCCCAATTGTATTGCTTTATTAGAAAGTAAGACTGAATAGCAAGTGTGGAATCAGCCTGTATTGTTCTAAACTTTGTTTATATGTTGAAGGTATAACTTACACTGTGTCTGATCATCCTGTTTTGACATCTGCTGAGACTAGAAAACCTGTAGACTCAATTCAGCCAAAACATTACAAGAACAATAAGTATTTTCAGGCAAAAGTGTCTTTCTGCAAATTAATTTCCCCAAGTGTTTGAGTTAAACAGGTCTTGATTTTGACAGGGGTAAGTTAAAAAAATACCCAGCTTTGAAAAAATTACTATGGGGTTTTCTTTGTTTATATCTTCTCTCTGAAAAATCACTTTCCCTGGAAAATAGCACCTCATAAGCATCCAGTTTCTTCAGTCACCCATAGAAAATACTGCAGCAATAATTTTTTTTTTGCAGAACAAAAGGCTGAACAAGAAAAGAGAAAGTTTTCCAGATCTTCCTTCTTCAACATAATTTCAAGCAAAGTCTGATTATTGGAGAGGGGTTTAAGCTATAAAAGGGGATACTGAGAAACTGAGCTTTCAAAAGCTTTCCTCTGACAAGTCTTTCTACTGCAAAAGAAACTAACTGGCCACATTGCAGACTATGGCTTGGTGTGTCTGCCAGGTTCATCCTAATCATGCAGGGCCGAAACGACGCAAGCACACCAATAAGATGTATAAGGTCAAACCCTTTGTTAGCAACAGGATAGTTCTTTTATAGTGATTTCTTATCAGAATAAAACAACGTGCCTAAATTCTGATTGATAACATGAGCTCTGCAGAACGCTGTCCATGCTAATCAGAAGCATACTAATTGGTTGGCATAATTAAGCACAGAGTCTCATTCATTGATATTCAGGATAACCTGTTATTCTCTAACCAGACATTTCACTATCTCATACCCCTTGTGAGAGGCGGCTGCCATGTTATGAGAGCCAGAGACCTGTGTTAGATTGTTTTCCCCAACCGTGTGAACCGAGGCCAGACTCCTCATTATTTCACATTCCCACATGTGTCCTACCGTCATTGCCAGCGGCATACCCAGGTATGTGGCTTGTGCAGCCACACAGCCCTGTACTCCTGGTTTCGAGGTGACTGAAGTAAATCATTCACACTCTCTCAAAACAGCTTTTAGCAAAATATTTTATTAAGGGAAACTGGCTTTTTGCAGGAACTGGTGTATCTTTTTTGCTTGTTCTTTATCCCCTGTCCAAAATATTTTTGCTTAGCCTGTGGCAACTTCTTGTTTTGAAAACACAATTAAAGCATAAGAGAAGTAGGGAGAAGTGTTTCAAGTCTAATCTCTTGAGAGTGATTTTACTGATTTGGAAGGAACTGTGGCACCTTGATATCTCCTGAAGGTTTGAATCAGTACATAAAAGTGGTATTTGATTTTCTTTGCTGTGATCACAGCTGCAAGCTGGAGTCATCCCATGCCCGATGTTTGATTTCAGAAGCTGTATACAGGAGTGATTGAACCAGATAATAATCACTAACTGGTGAAACACTTGCGAGCGACCTACGTGACCGGCAAAAAGATCAGCAGGCCATGGATAATAAGCGTAGCACATGAGAAAGCTCCTGAAAGAACCAAGCTTTCCCCAAAGAAAGACGTTTCTGCAGTACCTTCCATTACAGAAGATTTTGCGATGCCTCTCCCAAAAGACTTAAAATATCATGGTCTTCTGACATCAGAAAACATGATTGAGAAAAAACCTTACTATGAGCAGAAGGAGCTGGAGAAACAGTGTCATGCAGAACAGGGAAAGGTAAGTCAGAGACCATAAGAGGCTATAAATCCTGTAAACTCTTCTGTTACACTTTGTGCCACAAAATTAATTCTCTTATCTCTTTGGCCCATCTGCTGTTGTCAGATATAAGCAGAGGAGTACTTCTGGAGTCACGGCCAAGCAGTCATTTGGAAGATAGGTACCTGCAATAAATCTGCAGGCATAAAAAATCCAGGTGTGAAAAATAGGATGGCAGCAGCCTAGCAGCCAATCTAATGTGTAACATGTACCTGTTTCATTGGTAAAAATTAGCAAACGTCGAAGAGAAATCCTAAAACCTGGTTTGTTTGTTTTTTTTAAGGCTTTGCTACCTGTAACAGAAATACAAGGAAAGGTTAATAGTAACCTATGTGGAATACTTGACACAGAAAACAGATTGCTTTTAAGTTTGTGCTACTGTTAATGTAGTTGAGAATGATTAGGATTTACTAGGTAGTAAATGCTGTACTGAAGATAGTGAAGAGTGGGTCTCAATAAGGTGTTGAAATACCAGCCTCCACTAACAGGTGCTGTCTTTGTAGTCCTGAAAGAAAAATGTGTTCTCTTCAATTACATCTGATGGGTAGGCATATTTTCAGAGGTAGCTTTCATAGACAAAGGCGATGATGGGAAGTATCAGTTTTTATTTTCAAAATATGAAGGATGAATGTGCCTGGCCCTTAGGGACTTTAAAATATTGGTGTTCCCAAAATTGTGTTTCTAAAAGCAGCAGTCAGACTGGAGCATGGTGAGCAGAACATAAAGAGACCAATCTGCATATCTGACAGTAGGTGGACTAGTTCTGTAAAGGGCTAGAAATTATTATTTGTTTTTATCAAAGTCAAGAGCCTGTGTTAATATCTGGCATGTGCATCAAAACCCAGAAGTGACAATAAAACCTGTAAGCCAAGTCACTCATATTACCCTGCCACAAAATGAGACAAAGAAAGAGGAGCCATGATGCCTCACAGTCTCGAGTTGTGCCTGGGGAGGTGTAGGCTGGATATTAGGAGGAAGTCCTTTACAGAGAGATTTCCCATTGGAAAGGGCTGCCCAGGGAGGTGGTGGAGTCACTGTCCCTGGAGGTGTTCAAGAAAAGACTGGATGGGGCACTTAGTGGCATGCTCTAGTTCATTGGCGTGGCAGGGCACACCCAAGTCCCTGCCCCACCAGAGGTTCAAATGGGGCACGAAATGGTTTTCCTCTCCCCCCCCTCCACTGTCACCAGAGGTTTTGAATGTGGAGAGAAGTAGGTGTGAAGCTCCTTCTCCTACCACCCGTGGGTTTGAACAGGGAAGGAACAAATCGCCCCAGCATAAATATATGGCAACTGGACACATTGTCTAGTCCGACCTTGAGAGGGACCTTGAGTCGGACGTTGAATCAGACCTTGAGCCAGACCTTAAGGAGCATCTGGAAGAATGGTGACGAGAAAGTGCATGGTCCCCACTTTTGCACCGTCACATCCTGGCTTCCTGCTGCAGGGGCCTGCCTCTGCAGTAAACTGCCGTTGTTTGTGGGAACACCAGGGAGCACCCCAGCTTTCCCCTGCATTGCTTCATAATCTTGTCTTCGTGAAAGCCGTATCTGCAGTCATTTTGGACTTTGGTGGGCATTGGACTCTGTACCACGTTGATCCACTGCAGGATTGTAGTTTGCAACTCTGGGCACTGCTGCAAAAGACACTGCCACAAAGGAGCCAAGGGACCGCCTCGAAATTCCTGCTTCACCACCATGAGTAGCACAAACATACCCTAAGGCTCCACACTGCCTTTCGTTTGTAAGTAGGGCAAAGCTGTTTTATGCCCAAACCTTTTCCAAATCTTCTGATTTTTTAAATTGCCTGAAAAGCATCCTTGTGGAGATTTTTCCAAATTAATTAGAACCCAAATTTAAACTAGTTTGTACATAGATTGCAGGCGGGGCTTTTGGAAGTTATAAAAACTACATATTTTAGAATTCCTGCCTCTTTAATTGCCCACAGTCAACTCAATTGGATAGGGCTGGGTGATAGATTGGACTAGACGATCTTGGAGGTCTCTTCCAACCTGGCTGATTCTATGATTCTATGGTGTCTGTGTGCAAACTAAGTCTTCAAAACAAGGATTCAACAATCTGTTCTACACTAAATTCTCTTATTACTGAGACTACTCTACATTTACATAAACATACATTCAGTACATCTGCACATGGGTGACATAAAATGGCAATTATTTTTAAAAATTAATTAACCAAGCACACTTGGAAGGCACCTTGAAAGATCATCCAGTCCAACCCCCTGCCAGAGCAGGACCACCTATACCAGATCACACAGGAATGCATCCAGGCAGGTTTGAATATCTCCAGAGACAGAGATTCCACAACCCCCGTGAGCAGCCTGTTCCAGTGTCCTGTCAACCTCACAGTGAAAAATTCCTCCTCATGTTTACATGGAATTTCCTATGCCTCAACTTCCATCCATTGCCCCTTGTCCTGTCATTGGGCATCACTGAGAAGAGCCTGGCTCCATCCTCTTGGCACTCATATTTATAAACATTAATGAGGTCACCTCTCAGTCTCCTACTCTCCAAGATAAAGTGCCCCAGCTCCCTCAGTCTGTCCTCATAAGGAAGATGTTCCACTATCTTTGTAATTTTTGTGACTCTGTGCTGGACTCTCTCAAGCAGTTCCCTGTTCTTCCTGAACTGAGGGGCCCAGAACTGGACACTCTTTACCTTCTTAGGTTAGCTTACAAAGATTGTGTAACAGAATGGGGTTTAATTAATTAACGTTAGATGATTTTTCAAAATTAATATTGTTTATTAATTTTTATATTTGAACTTTTCCTCTCTCAACCACTAATTTTAATAATAATAACAATAATGGTTCGTTTGCAACGGTCATGGAACATATTACATAAAGGAATCTAGATCTGGTATTAGCTATCAATATATAAATGTTTAAATCCAATTGAACTCAATTAAACTCAAAGAGAAAGTTTCTTGTGGTTATTTTCTCCTCTGGCAGTTAGTTATCCAGCTTGGCCACTAGATGGACTCAGGGCTCATTCTGCTTAGGGCAGAAGCTAAGTAAATGAAAGTTTAAGGTACTTACTCACAAATACTATTTCTCAACTTGTGAGGCTAACAACATTGAGACAGTCCCCAAAACGCTTGCAGAGAATTCTGTCGGTTGGCTTTCTGGCCGCTCTGGCTGCTGAGATTTGTGATTCTTCCCCAGCTCCACAGGCTGCTGGGGGAAAGTGGGGGGGTGGCGGCAGACAATCGCTGACCTGGTCCTGGCTTCCAGCAGCTGGAAACTTGCGGAGAGGCAGGCAGGATGTCTTGCGATGTCCCAGTATGGTGTGTCACACTGGCTGCAGGCCTATCACATGAAGGCAATCAAAGCTGTTCCTAGTAAACTTGAAGCAGTTTCCAGGCTGGATTATAGCTTAGCAAAGAATTATGCTATAAAGCAGTAATGGCATTATCAGAATAATGGTAAAGCATGGAACAGTGGCAAAGCACATTGTGTTACCTGCTCATCTTTTTTTATATCAATGCCTGACATTGATGGGCCTTTGGACATAGATTATTCAATCAGAGTGACAGTAAGACAAGCTTGATCATATTTGGGTGAAGCCACGGGCTTGCTATAACCATATTAGGGAGAGAGCATAGGCCTAGTACAAGTTTAGTACATGCCAAGAGCATGTAACTTGTTTACCACAGGATGCAAGCAGGAGCAAAACAAGTTGGGTAAGCCTTAGTGCTCAGACTCCATGGCTCCTTTTCCCGTGGTTGTCTCTTCCCAAAACAGAAGGAAGGAGAGCTGGAAAACGTCTGGGCAAGCCAGCACATGTATAAGCCTATTTTTGACCCTGTCAGTTCCACCATGACAGATTGGTATTTTTAATCAGGATGGTCATTGAGCCACAATAACTTCTTCCACCATATCTACAGATAACCTCTTCCTAACATGGAGATGCAAAGATGGACAAAGCTGGAAAAGATGCCATAGAAGGGTTTAATTTTTGGTTTGTGGAAACAGCTTACTTAAAATTAAGGAAAATTAATTGTAAGTTTAACTCTGAAGGCAGAAGGACATACCTTGTACAACCAATATGAGAAAAAGATCCGACCCTGCATTGATGTCATCGACAGTCTGAGAGCTCTTGGCATAGAAAAAGACCTCTCTTTACCTGCGATTGCAGTGATTGGAGACCAGAGCTCCGGGAAAAGCTCTGTCCTAGAAGCTCTGTCTGGTGTTGCTCTTCCTCGGGGCAATGGTAAGAACTGACTTTTCAGGTTTTCATCTGAAGTTCACTTCGATCAGGTAGAAGAGATTTTTTTTTAATAGTTTTGGGGTTTTGGTTTGTTGTTTTTTTTCCCATGTTTTGGTTTAGGATTGGATACTTGCATGGCTGAGGTTGTATCTAAATTGTGAAACTTCAGGGGCCTTCTCAGCTCTCACCTGCAGTAAGAGAAATGGATGTGCAGCTGGGGCACGTCAGGGTAACTCCAACATGGGGCATGTAAAAGTATAGTGTAGTGTATTTGCCCCAACCTGTGAACAGACTGAAAGGTTGCATCAGCATTTCCCGGGAAAGAATACTGCTGCAGATTCAGTTTCACGTGGAAGACTAGTTTTGCAATTTGTTTTTGAAGCTCTTTTGGGGTCTTTAACAAGCTTTTCTTACAGATACATTTTCTTTTGAGGGTGGGGGGAGGGATGAAATATACAAAGATTCTTATTTGCTACTATGTGCCTGGAAGACCTTGTCTCAAGAAGATTCACTTTCCAGCTCTCTCTCTGTGTATACACACATATATAATCTCCACAGGTTCTGCATGAGTTGGCACTCTAACTTGGTCTTTCAGGCTTAACATGTGGAAAATATTTTCATAGGCGGTAGTTGCAACATTGAAACAAATCACCCAGAGAGGTGTGAGTCTCCATCCTTGGAGGTTTGCATGACCAGATGTGGCTGGACAGAGCCATTGCTGACCTCATCTAGTGTTGGATATAGTCCTCCTCTGAGCAAGGAATCAGACCAGAGTCCTTTGGCAATGTCCTTTGGAAGATTTCTGCGTCTCCATAAAAAGAAGTAGGCAAACCTGTGTACATGCCATGTACACAGTCCATGGTTGTGTATCATGCATAACAGCTGCTGAGAATTTCCTGTCTTTGAAACTGGTGCAGGTATTGTTACTCGATGTCCCTTGGAACTGAAATTGAGAAGAGTACCTGCCTCCCAGGCATGGAAAGGGAAAATTTCTTTCCGCAACATCAGCAAAGAGCTGCAGAATGCCTCTGAGGTGGATGGAGCACTAAGATCTGGTGAGTCATAATGTATTCAACTCTGATTTGGTTTGCCCAATCCCCTCTTAGTCTTTGTAGTGGTTTAGCAGTTACCTGCCCCCCCCACCTTTTATAAACCCCATCTAGGACTCAAAAAACACTGGAAGTTAATAAATGAAGCTTTATATTTACAGCAATGCACAATATACAAGGAAATATTTACAAGGTATAACAGATATTTACAGATATATACAATAAAAAGGTAATACAGACACCACACCACTCCCAGAGACCCAAATCTCCAAGAAAGGGTAACCAACCACCCCCTACCACCTTTCCCCCCTTCCCCAGTCTTATCTCACCACCTGTTGATGCTGCAGATAATCTGAAGTAGGTCAGCCAGGGGGATTAGTAGTAGAAAGAAGTTAGTAGTTTTACTCTGAATTAGCTACCAAGATAGACAGACAAAGGAGACCATGCAGGAGAAGCAGCCACAGCCCAGAGCGGTCAGAAACCATCTGATATCTAGTTGTTTTAAGAACAGTTCTTAAAACCAACTTTTTTTCTTTCTCAGTAAAACTCTGGTGAAGTAACACACTGTGTTTACCTCTCTCAGCCAACAGTCTAATTTCTCACTCAAATTATCCAATTAGCTCAAACCAACAGAGTCTTCTATTTTCTTAGGCTGAGAAGCAATTCCCAGGCTAGCATGGTGGCTGTAGTCACAATTAACACCAAAGGCTGAATTTAGGGCAGAAGAAGGTGGGGTAGACTAACATCATTCTCTTGAAAGTATTGTGCTGCTTACTACTTCAGTGGTGAAGATGATTCATGATGTCCAATAAGAGCTAAAGCTGCTTCCTTAGCTGGATGCTGCTGTGAGGAGGTTTTCTGTCAAGCTTTAAACATGCAAAGTCCTAAATGGTTCCTGTCCTTTTATCACTATCATCAGTTCAAAAGCTCAGAAAATACTTACTAGTGTCTGTGGCTGGAAATCCTATGATTTTGGAGAAAACTGCAAGAAGGCAGAATGGAGAGCATATAGAGCTTCTGCCAGCTAGTGCCCTTCCCATTTCACAGCTTTACTTTCATGGTATTTCCTGCTGTGTACGGAAAGATTATTCTTACTTAAAAGGCACTTGCCCTAAATCTGAAAGTTGGATTGCCCTTACTTTCTTGACTAGCACAGCTCTTCAACATTCTTATCCATCCTCATGTTTTTTTCCTTAGCTTTTCAATATATCCCTCCAAGATTTTCAGTATATCCTTACGAGATTTTCAAATAGTCCTTCCACTTGCCTTGATGAAGCTAATTAGAGAGCTGAAAATCTCTCATGAGAATGGTTACAAGATTTCCTTGTTTCTTTGTGCTGTTCAGGGTTCAAGCAGCATTACCCTGTAATGTAATCATTACCTTGTAAGATCTTATCAACAGGGAAGATCTATCAAGGTAAGATCTTATCAATGGGGATCTTATCAATGCCTATAAATATCTGAGAGGTGAGTGTCAAGATGAAGGTGCCAGTCTGGTTTCGGCAGTGCCCAGTGATAGGAGAAGGAACAATGGGTACAAGCTAGAATGCAGGAGGTTTCACCTCATCATGAGGAGAAACTTCTTTACAGTGAGGGTAATGGAGCACTGCTGCCCACAGAAGTTGTGGAGTCTCCTTCTCTGGAGACTTTCAAAACCCATGTGGATGCATTTCTGTGCAGTCTGCCCTAAGAGATACTGCTTTACCAGGGAGGTTGGACTCTATGATCTCTAGAGATTCCTAATATACTGTGTTTCTGTGATCTGGGACAAATTATTTGACCTATCAACCTCTCTATCGAAATGTGAATAGCCTAAAATACCACCTATTTGTCTTTCAAGGCAGCTAAGGCTTAATGAATGCCTTCAAAATGTTTCGATATTGAGAAAGCATTTCTACAACTGATGAATATTTTATCCACTCATTTTCTTTGTGGATTATTTAAACATATTTTATCAGCAAAAATGAAAGTTCACACTATATACTCTGTAAAATACTACAGTCCACATATTTAGGTGTTGAATAATAATTTCCTTAGATTTTTTTCATAAATTGATTTATGTGTATGGTTGGATCTGGAAAAAAAGCCAAGCCTAGAAGAGCCTTAGGTGGTAGTAGTTACTTGGTAAAGTCTTTGTGTTCTGTTTCACTTCAATGCATTGTTTGAAGCTGGTATTCATTGCCTTGCTCTTTTCTCCTTGCAGCTCAGGATATTGTGGCTGGTCCTAGATATGCTATTAGTGAAGAACTAATTTCCCTAGAAATTTGTTCCCCACATGTCCCTGATCTGACACTAATTGATCTTCCTGGAATTGCCAGAGTGCCTGTGGGGAATCAGCCAACAGACATTGGGCAACAGGTAAAACGCAGTCTCATGTGCCAAACCTGTGCGCAGGGTCACTTCTCTAACCTATCTCCTATCCAAGCCTTGCAGTCATTGTGCTGCACCACCAAGACAGCAGCAGAGCTACACTAACAAATAGGCCTATTTTTCAGACAATTCCTTAACTGCCAGTAGGAACAGTGAGATCCTCTTTACTCTCTTGAAGAAGAGTAATTTAATTTCACAATTAGACAGTAATCTTTCTATTGCATTCAGAAGAAAGCAGCAAGTATGACATGATCCACACATTTGTGTTGTCCCCAGCTGCCTGCATCCTTCAGAGTTGGAAGCTATGGCATCATAGCATGTCAGATATTTGGAATGGATGGGAAGTAGAAAAGAGAGGCACTAACTCAGAAAACAACTGGTTCAGTATGAGCACAATAGAGCTGTGTGAACCTTTTGCAATGCAACACAAACTATGAGAAACTCTTTTAGTTTGGCATTGAAGCACAGAAACAGCAACAGCTATGTGTCACTTGTGACTTAGGCTTGGTTTGGTTCTTTAGTCTATTTTTCCACAAATATTCCACTGAAATACAAGCCAAAGACATTTGTTCTCCTTTCAGGGATACAAGTTTGAGAGTTATCAGCATAAGCCAGCTTGCTTTCCTTCCATAAATGTGTACCTAAATGTCAGAATTTGGTTTTCTTGCATGTGATTATTTATGAACTATGTGTAATATTTCCATAATGAAAGACTACATGCATGAGAGGTTAAATTTTACATAGCTTTCAGGGCAGGTATGATAACAACAGTCTGGTCTCATTCATGCTAGATGTTTAGATCAATATTGAAGTAGGAAAAGAGGCTGCATTCTCCTGCTGACCCATTTCTGTGCCATTCTTTAGCATGCAATACAATCCTTAGTATATGTGATGTTTGATGTCATCAGACAGTGGTTCATATTGATACAAGTAGTCAAATTCTGCATGCCAGCTTCTGATTTTACTAACTTCATTGCTATCGTGTCACACTGCAGATCAAAATGCTACTTAAAAAAACGATAGGCTGCAAAGAGACACTGAATTTGGTAGTGGTGCCATGTAATGTGGACATTGCAACAACAGAAGCACTGAAAATGGCTCAGGAGTTGGACCCCAGTGGAGAAAGGACACTAGGTGAGGTGATTTTTAAATTACAAGTTGAAGAGAAGTGCAAAGCGTTTCTTCCATGAAGGTCTTATGTTCTGTATTCCACGCCAGATCTGTGAAACTGGCGGCCAGCAGAAGCAAAAAGAAGGAAACAGCCTCTGATCCAGTAGCTCTCATAATCCCCCAGTTTTGCGTCTTGCTGATAGTCCTGTTGCGAAAAATGGAAAGTTAAAATCTCAGGCTTAATGGTGGGAAAACTCTGCTGCTACCTGTCAAAAAAGGTTTGCAGGGCAAAAGACATGATGGGAGGCCAGCTGTACAGTAAGGGCTATATTGCAAAGCCTGGGAGCTGAGAGCTTTCTAGGAGAGGGAAAACAAAACAAAGAGAAGCTACTTTATAAAACATGGTACAGAGTAGGACAGCTTGTCACTGTTGACAAGGTGTCCTACTGCATCTCTCTCACCTTTAACTTCTGTGCTCAACTAACTTTCTCTCTGGGTAACTTCACAGGGATCCTCACAAAACCTGATCTGGTGGACAAAGGAACTGAAGAGTCTATCATGAAAATAATGCAAAACCTGAACATCCCCCTCAAAAAGGGCTACGTGATGGTGAGGTGTCGTGAGCAGCAGGGCATGTATGATGAACTGGACTTGGCCTCTGCAATTAAGAAGGAGAGGATATTCTTTGAGAGTCATGAACATTTCAGGTACTTCATGTAGAAAAGATCTAACAAAACCTTCATTAAAATTGCTTGAAAGCTTCCTGCTGAGTTGCTGGGATTTAAGTTAGAGTTACAAAAGGGCATTCACTACACTTACAGTTTCTCATTGCCATGTTTCTCATTGATGCGTCTCAGTATGTCAGAAGAATTTTACATGTCAAATAAACTCTTAAAATGTGCTTCGGAGACAAGTCTGATATAAATGCCTGCTTAACCCTGGGAGAAGTGCAGTGAAGTTTGTAACGGTTCCAAAGTATTCAAGTTAAGCATCTGCACACTTCAGATTGAGCACAAGTCAAACACTGAAGGAATACTGTCTTTGCTGTGGACAGATCTCCCCAGAAGATGACTCAACAGCAATTCAATCATAATATAAAGAATGGCTGGTGCAAAGGGGTTTGAATCAATAGAATTAGCAGATACAGAAATAATACAGCAGCACATTAATCTGCTGTTAAAGTGTGTGATTTTTAGATTGTTCTGTTTCCCTTTGCTTAGCCAGTAGCAATAGCTGTCACAGGATGTCAGGAGTTGGAAGGGACCCAAAGAAATCATTGAATCCAACACCCCTGCCAGAGCAGGGCCATACAATCTAGCTCAGGTCACAGAGGAACGCATCCAGATGGGCTTTGAAAGTCTCCAGAGAAGGAGACTCCACAACCTCTCTGGACAGCCTGTTCCAGTGCTCTGTTACCCTTACAGAAAGGAAGTTCCCCCTTGTGTTGAGGTGGAACCTCCTTGTGCTGCAGCTTATATCCATTGCTCCTTGTCAAACTCTTCTATAAAAGCCGTGGTACCTAGAGAGACCCAGGCTGCTGCTGCATCTCTACCAACACTTCCCAGAGGGCCCTTTCTTCACTCCGTTTGTGTAGTTGAACTAGGAAAAACAGAGTAGAATGTCAGTGATGCTTCCCTCCTTGCTCTGCACCTATGATCTATCCAAACCCACCTTTTCCTCTTTTTTTTTCAGTGTTCTTATGAAAGAAGGAAAGGCTACTATCCCTCATCTGGCGGAGAGGCTCACAAAGGAACTCGTGAGACACATTATTGTAAGTATCAGAGATTACTGGAAGTATCAGAGTTGATATACTAAGCTCTTTGTATTAGTAACTATCTAAACATTAGTTCAGCCCTTCAGCCTTGGATTGCAACTGATTGCAATTGGATTGCATCTTTATACGCATAGATAGCACTTAATTATCCTTCAATCTGGTCATCTGGGAACAAATTGAACTGAGAGTAAAGAAACCCACTCTGTCCTCAGATTTGCCTGTAAGCTGCAGACTGGCAATAGGCAAATCGTTTCATCTGTTTGTGACTCCTGCCTTTTCAGTGGCAGTGATGAAAAGGACCTGGGGGTCTGGGTGGATGAAAAGCTCAACATGAGCCAACAGTGTGCACACGCGGCTCAGACAGCAACCGTGTCCTGGGCTGCATTAAGAGAAGCATTACCAGCAGGGCAAGGGAGGGGATTCTCCCCCTTTACTCTGCTCTCGTCAGACCCCACCTAGAGTACTGTGTGCAGTTCTGGAGCCCCCAGCACAAGAAGGACATGGAACTGTTGGAGAGAGTCCAGAGGAGGGCCACAAAGGTGATCAGAGGGCTGCAGCACCTCTGCTATGAGGACAGGCTGAGAGAATTGGGGCTTTTCAGCCTGGAGAAGAGAAGGCTTCAGGGAGACCTTATAGCAGCCTACCAGTATCTGAAGGGGACCTACAGGAGGGCTGAGGAGGGACTGTTCACAAGGTCTTGTAATGACAGGATGAAGGGGAATGGGTTCAAATTGGCAGAGGGGAGATTTGAACGGGATGTTAGGAAGAAATTCTTCACAGTGAGGGTGGTGAGGCACTGGCACAGGTTACCCAGGGAGGTTGTGTCTGCTCCCTCCCTGGATGTGTTCAAGGCCAGGCTGGATGAGGTCTTGAGCGACCTGATCTAGTGGGAGGTGTCCCTGCCTATGGCGGGGGGTTGGAACTGAATGATCTTTGAGGTCTCTTCCAACCTAAACCATTCTATGATGACATTTCTTTTTGTTGGTAGAGTATGGATGGGCTGGGTGAAAAGTTACTGCTGTCAGCTTATTAAAAGACAATAATTTCTATTTAACTGTAAATGTCTTCAAAATCTCAAGTCATATTTAATTGTTGGGTTTTTTCATTACTAATACCGATATATGTATATTGGTGTTTTAATTTTATATACATGTAAGTAATGTATTATTACATGACATTGTATTGTTACATTACATTACTTATCACACTAACGGAAAATGCTAAAATTTGGGGAAGTTTTAAATTCAGTCCTGAAGGAGAAAAAAAAAAAAAAAAGTGTGTATCCTTCCATAAAACAAGCAGGTAAATGGTGGTGTTCAATCAGGTATTTATCAGCATCACCACCTCCCTGGCACTACCTGTGAGGACAATTTTTGTCTCACTATAGATGAAAAGGTGCCCTGGAGTGCAGCAGGGCCTTGCAGTGAGGTCCAGTTTTATTTCTCAGAATGATCCTAGCCCCATAGCCTTCTCTCAATGAAGGCCACTTCTACACTTACTGTCAGTCATGGTATGCATGGACAACAAGCTCTTGAACTCCTAAACACAGCAATGACCACGTGCAGGTGTAGATCATTCTTAGAGGGATTTTGTCTTCCTTCCAAAACCAGACATGTTCAACCTACCTAAATTCTTTCTTTACTGTTCACCCCCTAGAAAACTTTGCCAGCACTAGAGAACCAACTACGTGAGACACTCCAGAAGATGGTACAGGATTTACAGAGGTGTAACAGAGGCGCACCCACAGCAGATTCTGAGAAGCTTTATTTCCTCACAGATGTAAGTGTCAGTATTGGTTTGGTTACAGAGCAGAGCCAAAAGCTAAATGTGGGAGAAAAAGATACCACCTAAAAGCAGGCAAACTGTCAGCATGAACCAGCAGGAAGCTTGTTGTAGCTATCACAGAAGTGTTTTGAAAGTACCATAGCAAACATGGGAGGAATACATCGTACCTGCAAAAATAATAGAGCATAGGAGCTCATGGCCCCTTCGTCAGCCTTTTCTGTTAGTATATGACCACAGAACTTAATAACAACTCAGCTGATTGGTTGAAATCAAGCATCTCAGAGAGGGAAAACTTATATTTCTGCCTGCCTGACATTTTGGAAGGTTTCCATTGTTTACAGCGCTCATAAAATCAAATGCATTTCTGATTGCAAAAGATGTATTGCAAGTCCATCTAAGTGTCTCAGTGTCTCATCTTGAAGGGCTAATGAGTCACATTAAGCATTCACCAGGCCCAGCAGGGGTGCTTATGAAGGAAATCTCACCAGGCTTCCGTGACTTCACAAGTCTGGTCAGTTAGAATTTAGTAAATGTTTTTAGGAATCCCACAGGAAAGCAAAAATAAAATAAAACAATATTTTTTAAAAGGCAAAAATTAAGCAAACAGAGAAGTATCGAGTTTGTTCTCCTCTAGTTGTGCTGGTTTTGGGGAAAAAAAAAAAAAAATCACACCCAGGATCTAAGAGCATAAAAGATTTAAGGAAAATATGTTTTCAATGAGCCATGTCCCTGCTTTGACATCAAATGCCTGCGGTTTTACTTAATACAAGAAAGTTAGTCTGAATGTGTACATTACTTACACATTCTTTAATTCATTACAGTTGATCAAAGTCTTTAACAAAGACATTTCTGAGACAGTACTTGGAGAGGAACAAGTGTTTGGAAATGAAGCTAGACTGTTCTCAAAAATTCACAGAGAGTTTCAGAAATGGGAAGTGATTCTCCAAGAGAGGGCTGCAAAGGGTAAGCATGAAAGACCATCACTTGAAGCTAACCTGAGCTTCCATTCCCTTGCTTTTCAATTTAAACACATCATCATCAATACATTGTTTTCAAGAAGGTAAAAACAAGATGCTGGGAGCATTCATCTACTGTAGTGCTAGGCCAGTTTTGCTTTGGTCCCTGGGGACAAAAACACAGCTTGCATTAGATGCTGCCATTACAGAGATCAGCAGATGTCTCCTTCTTGCAGCAAAATGAGAAAACCATGAGTGTGGACCCCAGCACAGAATTATTTGGTGATTCTCTGAAACATTCTTCTAAACAACAGCAACAATACCAACATCCATAAATAAATATAATAACATCCATAAATAATAATAACCATAACATTTAAACTATATAACAAATTTGTTATAGTTCTGCTATTATTATTAATAATGTTTTTCAATTTAGGTGAGGGGGTTTTTTTCCATTGGTTGGTTGTTTTTTTTTGTCTGCTTTAGCAGTGTGCAAGGTTTTGAGAACACAATTCTGAGTCTGAAATAACCAAAGCCTTGTAAAGAATGCTCCTTGTGTACATTATCCACCTTGCTAATTGTTTAACTGAACTCAGTTCAAAACTGAGGAGCATGGGGCTACACACTGACTGAACTCTGCTAGACATTCACCACCTTCTGCAACACCTTTTTCACATCTGTCAGAGATCTCATAATTTGCTCCTAGAGATAAATTAGCACCAGCTGCCAGTCAAGCAGTAGCTCTTGAAACAAGTTGTTTTAGTATTTGATGCACATCTGTCATAACATCATGAATGGCTCTAAAATTATAAGTACAAATACACTGCAAAGATGCTGGCAGCCAGAGACAAGGATATGTATATATATATGCATATATGTGAAGACAGAAAGACAGAGGTATGTCAATACCACTTATGTCCCATCCGTGAAGTACCAAGGCAACTGACATGATTTTATCAAGAGAAATAAAAGAGTAAGGCAATGATAGCAAGAAGCAATAGATGTAAAACCAGCAGAAAGCACTAGCAGAAGCAATGCAGCTTCTTCAGAGGACAAAGGGCAACTGAGATGCAGAAAATACAGAAGGCAGCAATGGCAGCTGAACCAGCAGGGGAATTCTCTGGGCACTTTAGGTTATAGGTTGGACTTGATGATCTCAAAGGCCTTTTCCAAACTGATTAATTCTGTGATTCTGTGACTATACCCATTGACCTGAACAAATACATCTGACTTCGCAATTGGACCAGGGTAGCAGCACACAGCAGCAGCTCTTAGAGCAGCACAGCTCTTGCTGACGAGGTGCTACCCCAAAATCACGTACATACAATACTTCCTTCTTATATCTGGAATTTATAAATCGAGTAATTTAGTACTAAAGCAATGTTATCTTAATACTACAGCTAAAAATGTCATATCAAGTGATGTGTGGAAATACGAAGACCACTATCGTGGACGGGAGCTCGCATCCTTTTCCAATTACCGGACATTTGAGGACATCATAAAACAGCAAATCGTAGAACTGGAGAAGCCAGCCATTGAGATACTGAACAAAGTGATTAGTATGTCTCACAGATCTCGTGAAGCTGTCTTGTGGGAGGCATGGGTCTGTCCAACAGATTTTTTTTCCCCCCCTGAATAAGCTGCTGTTTTCACTGCTGGAGCATGGACTCCAGCTGGGACACTTCAGAGAGGCGAAGTCAATCCAATTCATCCTGGGAGTTTGCTTCTTCTCTAGACCCTCCAGATTCTGCACGCGGTCTCTAGCGTTTGTTAATACTTTCCTCAGTGGGTGGTGTAGCTATAAAAGTAAAACATCAAAGAAGTAGTATAGTAGAAGTAACCTAGTGCCAGACAAGTGGTTTGGTATTCCCAAGCCCAGGGAATGGCATTCACAAACCTGAATTAGGAATTCTTTGCCAATTCTTTACATGACATTTTGTTATATTTATTAATATCTATTATATTATTTACATGACATTTATTATACCGTGACTGCTGGGGCTGGAGGAAANAAAAAAAAAAAAAAAAAAAAGTATGTCACAATCCTCTCTCTCTCTCCCATGTTTACCTTAGAAGGCAGTTCCAGTGTCTATGCTACACTGAGTGCTCTGTACTACATACACTCGTCACTCTTCCTGGGGAAGCCACTTGGGAGTGAGATGCAGATGTGTTTATTTGGCCAAGTGATAGTGTATCTGGTCACATACAACTGTAAGCACAGAAATGGTTTCATCAAGGAAATCTGAGTCATATTTGGTCTCTCAGGTGCTAAGTGGTTACAGAACATCTTTAATGGCTCACACACTTGGAACTAAATCTAAATTTGTACTCATTTGTATTGGTCATAAAGGCATAGGACATCAGTACAGTTGCTCAGCTATTTCTACATGAATATAGGAAACAGTTTTTTCAAACCTTGTATTAAGAAGAGCTAAAAAACCCTCACTTGCTTAACTGACTTTATTTTGCCTATCTGTTCTTGCCTTAGGACTGATTGAAGAGAAATTTGTGGAACTCACTAAAAAGCACTTTGCTAATTTTCCCAATCTGAACAAGGCTGTCAAGGTAAGACACTATCCGTAACACAAAGTAAGAGCAAGACAGAGTGGCATTCACACATATAGCCCTGCTTATAGTACTTGTCCCATTGCAAGTATGGAATTTCTTGCAGGCCTTTGATTTTTTTATAAAATAAGGAAGAGTTTGAAATTTGCAGCATGTTTACAATGGCAATAATGAAAGTGCATTTTGCCTTTTTAACAGGACCTGAAACGTATACTCCTCACTTACTCTGTTCACGTCCTTGTTGCATACAACCCAATAAATGTTTTGGCTGCCTTGGGGAGCTTATCATTCATTGCAGATTTAAGCCCTGCAGTGATTTGTAAGCACGTGGACAGCCTGGGAACACTAAACAGTGCTTTTCCACCCCTGAAAGGCAAGTCAGGGTGTTAGGAAGTGCAGGAATGTCCTATTTGATAAAAGGGAGCAGCAACAGCATACAAGCCCAAAATTGCTGGACTCTGGGAAAGCTGACTGTTCACGAGTTTAGTACTGCATGTTTTGGGCTACAGTTAAAAGATAGGGGTGTAGTTGAAGGCTTTTTTCTTAGAAAGTGCTTTGAGGAAGGTGAAAAGCAATGCTGGGCAGCTGGAAAGCAAGTCATTCACAGGGTACTCCTTGTAAAGCAAACTGACAGGCAAATATGAATGAAATAGGTGGTTTGCTTTTTGACTTCCATAATCAAACCCTACCAAGCTCCTAAGCCCGGCAGACAGCAAGCAAAGAAGCTCTTTCAGCCAAACACAGAGGTGTTTGGTGAGGGTCTTTAGCCATAACATGGTGAGAGGAATTAAAAGGAATTTCTGGTAGACACTTGAAGATGAGAAAAAAAGATGAGATGCTTTCTTAGGGATCTTAGGAAAGCATTTTAAGGGAATTTGAGGATGACTAATGGACTTTTGCTGCCCAAGCCAGACTTTTAGGTGGAAGTAACAAAAAAGTCAGAAAGTATCAGATTACTGCAGTGGAAGTCTCAAATGGTGATGGGGTTAGACAGAGTTCGTTTGGTGACTGCAGCTTTTGAGAAGGGCAGGAGGGGCAATGGAGTTCACCTCAGTGCCTACTGTCACTGCCTACTGCAAGAGGTAGCCACAAACAAAATGCAAACAACTGAGGACAGGCTGAATGCTGAATTCATGGCTGGCTATCACTTCTTGTTCCCACCAATGTTCTATTTTCCTTTGGGGTCCAAACATCAGGTTTTGACTGATACCACTCATGTTTAAGGAGAGGACAAAACTGCCACATTTTCCTGCTCTTTCACAATAGAGGAACCTTGTTCCCAAGGCAGTGTTGCAGTAAGGACTGTTGAACACTGTGTCCAACCTGCCATTCCCTGGGGACACAGGTAAGCATCAGAACTTTTGCAAAGCAATCAAATGTCTAATCACTTGTAATTTTTTGGTTTGTTTTCTTTTTTTTTCTTTCCTAGATCAGAATCGAAGACATTATACAGAAACAAACTGCAGAGACTACAAGACAGATTCTGACCCAGTTTAAAATGGAGAGAATTGTATACTGCCAGGATGGCATTTACCTTCAGCATTTAAACCTTCTCAGGGCAGAAAGCGTTGACAAAGTTGGCAGTGGGAACGTGTTTTCGTTTGTATCTAGTTCGAATCAAGATCCGCCCCCTGTCAAGGACATGGTTTGCCACACGATGGCCTATTTCAACGTGAGTTTACAGCCTGCGGTACAGCACTTCCTCTGCATTCTGAATGCTGTAACACCTACCCCTCATACGCATCTTCCCATAGTCATGCCATACTACTATGCATGGAGTAGTAGCCAGAGGGTGCAAGTGTCTCATCTAGGTACTCCCAGCTTCTGTGTTAATTGATTGGAGCTTCTGACCAGTGATGAAAGTGCCAGGACAAAGCTGGTCTGTCAGGCTGCCTCAGCACAGTGGCCAGGGAGAAGTAGTGGCACAGGTGATTAGGAAAGCCTGCAGGTTGTTAAAATGGCACCTGGCTCCTAAACCACCTTGTTAGATATGACCCAGCCTGGCATGGCTCCCTGGTGCAGGGAATATGCCATTGGCAAGTGAGTCTTTATTTCACCTTTCTCCAGCCTTTCGTGGAGGAGTGGGTGACTCCCTGCTGTCTATACAGTTCCACACCAGCACGATGCTCTCTTTCTGGCTTGGATTCCTATGGAAACAAGCATTAGGGAGAGGAAAGGACAGTCAGCTGTAGTACAGAGATGGCAGGATGTGGAAGAGCCCTGTGACTGTTATTCATACTGAGTTAATGGCAAACGCCCCTCTCCAACATTCCTAGGATTGCTTTCCTCACTGCAAGTTCATCTCACAGCTTTCAAATAACTCAATTTTCTGCAAGCTTAACAACATTATGTACAGCATTTCGATATTTGGCAGTGTCTGGAGATCTCAGGTCAGCCTGAAGCCCCTCTGCATGTTCCTGCTGACTGCAGAATGTAATGTCAGTGGTTTGCAGTCAGATCCTAAACGAATGTGGCAGGAGGACCGATGGCAAAACATTACATTAAAATAGGTTTGGCTATCTGTAGAGATCAGAGTGCGTATGCTGTACTGCAGATAACTCCAAAGAAGTTAAGTCTCTGAAGACAAATGTAGTGTTTTAACGAAGGATCATGGTAAAGCAAGAGAGCAAAGAGAACATGCAGTCTCAGGATTTGCTTTTGAGGCTTGTTCTTTTTAAACTCATTCAGAAAGCAACAAGTTCAATATCAGTAATGCAGCAAGGTAAGTAGCAGCCTGCCCTGAATTTCAATAGGAGGGTTTTGACAAATTCCTGCAATGAAATGCTCAGGCTGCTCCAGCTGATGGAGGGAAAGCCATCATCTTTCAGCTAACAAGAGGCAAAGGCAGAACTGCATAACCTCTTTCCTCCCACTTCGCTATACTGTGTTATAGAACAAATATCTTAGACACTACTACGCATTTTTTAAACGCCCTAAGTGACATTTTCTGCAATAGCAAATGCCAGGGCATCATATATATGCAAGAAATTTATACAAAGCAAATACATTTTGGATGAGATGAAAGCTGTTAAGTGTCCATGACTTTTGGAAAGGATATGCATGAATCTGTGTCACCTATAGCAGGACTATCAAAATTCTGGGTAGAATATGCCTGCAGAAAACCACCTATGTTTATAGCACCTAGGCTCCCTCCCATCATGGTCAGCAGTACCAAAAGAATGCATAGACCAAGTGCTATAGTTGACTCAGACAAAATGTTTGCTATTGTCTAGATCTTTACAGGCTAGAAAGAAAAACTAAACATCAGGTCTTGGGTATTTTTCAGCTTGAACTCAGCCCCATCCTTCTACACAAGACATTTACACCCACTGAGCTCCAGAGATATCTAAAGGCAGAAACAGCTTATCGTCTCTACCTAAACCCTGTAGGACCTACAAATCAAATGTGCACCTAACTCATCTTCCCACCATCACTTTTAAGTCAAGTGCCACAAAAAGAAAGGAAGATGACACCTCAGCCACATTCAGTCACACAGACACAAACCTGGCACCAGGAGGTCTGAATGCACCTCCCTCCCAGGTTTGGAGAGGTTGTAAACCTTCCATTGCCCAAGAGTACTAGAGAGGCCCTCAAGCCATGCAGATATCTCAGGGGAAAAGGTACCACAAGTTCTTCTAGGTCTGTCTGGTTTAATTTGTATCAAGAACTAGACCAGGCAGCTTGTCAGGTTCTGCAGAAAGTTATCTCATGTAGATATCAATAGATGTAATGCTGACCCAGTCTACCACTGAAGACATTTCTCTTTAAGGCTAAAGGTTACTCAAACGCTCTCTTACACTAATAGATGAGCAACCACATGGGAAACACCACTGAAATAGAAGAATTTACAACCTTGTGGAAAAAATCTGTTTGATTCCCTGTAGCATAACAGACTCGCAGCATGCAGAGAGCATAGGTGTGATGTTGGAAAAAATCTGTTAGATTCCTTGTAGCATAACGGACTTGCAGCGTGCAGAGAGCATAGGTGTGATGTTGGAAAGATCTGTTAGATTCCTTGTAGCATAACAGACTCGCAGCGTGCAGAGAGCATAGGTGTGATGTTAGAAAGATCTGTTAGATTCCTTGTAGCATAACAGACTCGCAGCGTGCAAAGAGCATAGGTGTGATGTTGGAAAAAATCTGTTTGATTCCTTGTAGCATAAAGGACTTGCAGCATGCAGAGAGCATAGGTGTGATGCCAGAAATTGTTCACAAGACCTATTCATCAGGTGTGTCTTCAGGTAACGCTTAGCAAGAATTGATGGCGGAGCTAAGCGGGTAATGGCCTACCATGGATTTAATTTGCCACGGGAAAAAAACTAACTGCTGACATTCCTCTAACTCTTAATGTTTAGATCTTTAGGCACAAGAAGATATTAATGGCTAACAATTTTTAGTTCCTAGAAGCATTCACTTCTTGAAGAGTGATGCAGTGCAACATATTAAAAAACTTGCTGTGCCTTCTTTCCAGTTTGCATAAAGCCTCTTCCTCTTTCAGTTCTTTATGGGAAACAAGTCTTCTACTTTTTTTTTTTTTTTTTTTAAACCCTTCTTCCAGGGAGCAAGTAGTCGCCTCTCAAATCAGATACCCCTTATCATCCTGTCTACTGCCCTTCATGACTTTGGGGATAACTTACAAAATGAGATGTTGCATCTCTTGCAAGAAAAAGACAAGGTAAGCTACCTCCTGCAAGAAGACAGTGAAGCTGCTGAACAGAGGGACTGCCTCAGACAGAAAGTTACTCTTCTCGCCAAAGCCTGCTGGTACCTGAGAAACTTCACCTTATCGTAGATTCTTTCAGTTTTCAGAAATATTGTTTTACATTTGTGATCTACCATTATTGAAGAACTTTGCAAAATGCACTAAAATTGCAACATCAACACCTACCTTTAACATTTCACTCATTAGGGGTGTCATGATTAAATAAATGTTACCCCCTTTTTAAACACTTGCTTTATGAACTCTGTACAACCACTGAAATTTTTATTAAAAAGCTTGAATTCTGAGGGTTGGGTTCTGTTGTTTGTTTGCTTTTTAATTAGGCTCAAGGCTTTTAGTTGTACAACTCACAAGCTGTAGAGATCAAAATTATCTAACCAGCTTTTCTAGATGGAGTTTAGTGTACAGCCCTAGCACTCCTGCTTTCTTTTGTGTTTTTGCCTTGCTATGGTGGTTGTTTTTCCTGCCGTTGCCTGAAAGATGCTTCTATAAGCTGTCACTACTGTCAAATCTCCACCCAGTAGGTAGGCAGAGTGCACATGAAGGTCATGAACTGTTATAGAGGGAAAAGGAACTTTGTCCACAGAATGCCACTGGTTCTGTTTCTCCTTTTCAGTTCTCTGATTTGTAGAGAAAGGCTGAGAGGCTCTCTTTTGGATGCCTGAAATTTCGGGACTGATAAGCAATTCAAGAGATGGCAGGATTCAAACACTCAAAGGGATGAAACCACCCAGGGGGCTAATCATTAGAAGAGTATTTTAGCATGTACCTTGCTGCTTTTCTCCTTCCCCTCCCTAGGGCAAGGAAAACCTTTCCAAAAGCTTTTTTCATTTCTTGGAGGCCAGTGCAAAATACAATATTGCATGCTGTATTCATGATATATTTTATATGGAGGATTTAGTTTCACGGGCAAATCTGTGCTCTGTGTAGCAAGAGTAACGTCTGCATTCAGCGGAAAAAAAAACAAAAAAAAAATTGTGTGTACCAGTGTGCCATGTAGTGGTTTCCAAGATGCTTAGAAAGGAAGCCTTCTCTTCAGGCTCATGAAGGAAATGTGTTGGAACTATGGTAGCAGATCGCTGACATATGTGACCCAGCCTACAGTTTTCTCAACTGTGTTGAGCACTACAGCAAATTTCCCACGTGTCAGTATTCTGTTTTGCTACTACTGATTTGCAGTGCTGCAGGACAGAAGTCACAAAAAAGCATGATGCCATAACGACTTGATTTAATTTCTATTTTGGAAGTACATGTTGGCTATTTCATGACATCCCCCAAGGCACACTTGATGCTCATGAGCTATTGAAAACACCCCGTCTCACACCTAGAGGGGCAGGTTCACATTGCTGCAGGTAGCGTAAGATCTAAAAGACAGTGAATGATTCTGTTGTAAGTTAAACAAGGAAGTTTAAGCCTAATTTCACATGTCAAGCAATGTCACGACAGCCAGTCACAAAAGACATCCAACATTACTGCACATCCAGCTCCCTCTCCCTCGGTTTGTTCAAGGGCCTGGAATTAAAACAATCTCTCAGCTCATCCTGGAATGAGAACAACCTCTTAGCTCATCCTCACATGGTGTTTTTCTTTTGCTTTTTGTTAGGGGCATTCTTAGCTTGTTTGTTTTATATCAGGTTCTCAAAGCACTTCGAACACTGAAACCTGCAACTGCTCGCAAAAAAAAAATAATAATTCCAAAGATAAAAAACACCACTACAGAAAGCCATTTGTAAAAAAACAAAAAATATTTATTTTTGCAGTGTTTATAAGTAAGATTGCATTTCAGTACCATAGAGAAAACAAGACTAGAAGAGTCATTCCATTCAAAAGATTTAGCCTTCTTAACAAAAGTGACCTGGTATGGCTTTTTGATCCTCTGTAATATGATTATAAATTATTTTTAAATTCCTAGTTGAGGTGGCATCAATCACATTTTGCTAAAAACATACATGCAGATACATAAAAGAGAGCTCTAAGGAGTTAAAAGCCAAATTTAACAAATGAGGTAGATCATCTGGTTACACAGAAAGGCAGACCTGTGTTTCTCTTTGGATAAAACATCCAGGCTCTGTATGCATGCCTGCCATCAGAGGCCTATCACCTGCATCACAGCCTTACTGAAACACACTGCCCTTTGCCTTACAGCAGGGAGAGTTCACGAGTCAGCTTTGATATGCATGCCAGGGACCTCGCCAGCAAAACACTTAACTCACCCCTCCCTGCGACAGCCCTGGGGCATCCACCTTCTACATCGAGAGTGACTGCAGGGCTCGCCCCTTTGGGGGTTCAGCACAGAGTAAGGTGGAATGGCACTTGTAATTCCTAACAGTCAGAGTGGTCTCACTTTGAATGATCTGACTGGGATGACTGTTGCAGTGAGATCCTGAGGATTTTTTAAAACCTGAATACACAGTAATTTTTTTTTCTGTGCCTCTACCATAGTGCATGAAAACTTCCCTTCATATGTACCAAAAACACAGTTTCTTTTTTTAATTGCCAACCAGCAGCTTAGAGATTGAACATTCACATTACTTAACATTTCATTTAAAACACTAATAAAACAACTGCCTTAGCATCCTGCTAGGAAAAAAAGTCTTAAATTAAACTCTGATTAAAATTGCCATTGTAAGCCTGTGCCTGATTATCAAGTGAAAGTTACTCAACTAAAGACAGACATTTCAGCAGGCAGTTGACAGACTCTGCCAGGCACCACAAGAAGAAGAAAGGTGCTTATTGTGGTAATCCTTCACTGATTTAGATCAGTCACTGTAGCCAGCACAGAACCAAGTGTGCAATCCTTCATGTAGTTTTTAGAAAGCAAATTCGATGAGAGAAAAACACAATCATTTGCAAAGTGAATAAATATCCCAGGCACCCATGGCTTCATTTACTCTTGTTCTCACAGACATCAATCAGCAAGAAGGGCAGAAAGCATTGTCATCTGTTTGCCTGTTTAAAGGTAAAGAAAGAAATACACTCAATTAAAAAAAAAAAAACCAAAAAATTTTTTAAACAAAAAAATAATAAAAGGTTCACATTATGCTGAAGGCTGACAGCCTATCTTGTGAACTACTTGGATGCTTCTCAACAGAACAGCTTCATTAGCAGACAGATCACATTTATTTATTTATGGTTATAAATCTAATCAAAGTTTCAGGATTTGGGGCTGTGACGGTTCAGGAGTTACCCACTCCTCCACACAATGAATTCATCCAGACCAGACTCAGCTGTCTGGAAGTTAAGAAATGAAGCTTTATATTCACAGCTTAGCACAATATACAAGCAGATATTTACAATATATTACAAATATTTACAGCTACATATGGAAATATACAAGTGAAAAATAATATAGAAACACAATGCCCCTCCCAGAAATCAGAGCCCCCAAGAGGGGTTTCCCAACCACCCATCCACCTTCTCTCCATGCCCCTTTCTTATCCCAGAGTCAACATTAGGTGCAAGGTGAACAGGAGAGATCAGCAAGGGGGGTAAGAAGCAGAATTGATTAGTTGGGTTACACAGATCCAGCTAGAAGCTAAGGAGAGACAGACTCCAACAGAAAACAGTGTGTCTGAGCTCTCCATCTGTATTTATGTCCTTGCTTTTATACATCTCAGCAAACCTATGAGTGAAGTAGGCATCACCATTGTTTCCTTTTCACAGCCTGTAATCTAATTTTTCTCATTAAAATACTCCAATTAGCCTCAAACCAGCACGGGGGCATTTACAGTTATTCAAAAGATATTTTACCTGCATGTTTTTATAAATCCAATCCGTAAACACAGTCATGTTTCCATACACTCCAGGTCTGTTGGGACTAGCACAGCCAGTTCCCCAGCTGGTGTCTCCAACCAGCCACCACACAGAGCTTTTGTTTGTTACTAGCGGACCTCCACTGTCACCCTGCACAAAATACAAGCCTTTGTTTAAGTGACCTGGACATCAGGGAAGACACAGTGCAGGAAGACACACTTCAATACAGGTTAAGTTTCAAAACGACCTTTTTTTTTAAGGTAGTCACTAAAACGAACTGTAAGGGCAATGACAGTATTAAGAGAACTCAGCTTGCAGTAGGGCTAAAAGCTGTTTGCCCAAGGCACCGAATGACACAGGCATTATTGACTCCTTTGTTCACAAGCATAACATAAGGCATCACCGTGAATATGAAGAGCATTCATTCATTTTCAAGTACCAGATAAGAAAACACCCCTGAAGCGCTAAAAACGACTGCCTCGCCCTCTTTGGGTATTTAGCAAGAACTCAGTGCTGGCAGCCATTCAGAAGGTGAAACAAAAGCCCTCCTTTCTTAAAGGAATTCACCATAAAAGAGACTAAAAGCCAACTTTTTTTTTTTTAATCCATGAGATCTGTTTGTAATTAATAGATTATTAATAAAGTCTACTAGTAAGATGACAAAAATATTCATTGTTAGCTGTTAATTACCTGACAGGAATCAAATCCTCCTGCTAGATATCCAGCACAGATCATAGTAGGCAAAATCATGCCATTGTAGATATAGACAGAATTACATCTGGAACGCTCTATTAAGGGCACCATAACATAATTCAAGTTATTTGATGTTTTACCTGAAATTGAAACATGCACAAAAACATACAGAGACAAAATTAGAACAAGCATCTCATGACATAGCTGTTACAAATCCCAGCAGCTGGTGTGGTTCAAGATGAAATAAACTTACTAGAAATACTGGAATGGACAGTTAAGCTGTGCTGTCCATCACACACAGACAATGGACATTGGATTTCCCTTCCAAGTCAGTGAGCTACCCTGCTTTG
>VWZI01003272.1:1169429-1180978 GCA_013396835.1 Psilopogon haemacephalus | reverse complement strand
TAAGCACAACATGTGTTCTGCTCCAGTGACAGAACTGTGTTACCAGCTCCCACCACTTCCAGAGAGGGTCTGAAGGAAAATGAAAGACCATGGACACTGCTTGGAAACAAAATTAAGATTCAGCAACAACCAACCACAACCCCCAACCAAAACCAAAGACAGACACACCCAACCAAACTCATGCAGCTATGATCAGAACTTCCTGGACAGGGCAGAAGGCAACACAGAAGTTATATCATTTCAGTCCTACAGCAAGCTCCACATTCCCCTAACGCTGCTGGTGAAGCCTGCATCACCTCTCTAATGTGGTGCCATTTTCTCACTGCTCAACCACGCAATGTGGGCTTCACCTTCAACTGCTGTTTGTTCACACTGATCTGTTAGAAGAGATGGTCTCAAACACTAATTCAGTTCCCTGAGAGCAGAGTTTTGCTTGTGAAAGGCATCCTGTGAGTGAGCACCCATCACCCGTGAGCAAAACGGCCAAGAGGCTGAACAAGCTATTCAGTGCTAAAGTGTCTCAAGTTGCTTTAAAATCATTGTAATTTCTCCAAGATAAATCCCCTCGTGGCCCAATCCTGAGTGAACTGATAACTCAGGATAAAACAAACCTGACAGCAAATAATCCCAGACACATCATTTTAATTCAGTTTCCCAGGTGAGTACCAGTGAAGGTCCCTGACACCACAAAGCAGGGGCTGGTGAATGTCCAAGGCAGGAGCAGCTCTTTCAGATGCAGCAACTGACAATGAACCAGGATGAGTCAGGATGCAACAGGAATTCTAATTCCTCCTTCCATTTCAAGCCCACAGTTCACAGCAAAACAAGCTGAACAGAGCAGATGATAAAAGCCAGTCACAAAGCTGTTGTTTTAAATGATGTCTATAAATTAATCCTTAGCCAGTACTCCAAGAACTTAGTGGTCCATTATGCAATTCCATTGGAATAAAGTCCAGAAGCTCTCCAAGAAGTGTCTTCGAGAAGCATTATATGGCTGTTGCAGCTAAAGGTTTATTTCATTATGCAGCTCTTTTCTGATGGGCCAATTTAACATCTCAAGACATCTGAAAAGATCAAGTCCTTTGCTCTCCACTGATAAACAAACAGCTAAATTCTAGGAATCACCTTCCACTGACCAGCTGAAATCACTACTTTCAAGAACCGAAGTCCAGTCCCTAGAATACTTTTTGTACTCATGAAGGAAAAGAAAAATGGAGGATTTCTAGCACGTAACAGGCAATAATATATTGGTAGTTACTCCACATTTTAAATAAGTAGCCATAGTATAGAGTCTCAAATACCTTAGGTGCTCCTCAATATACTCAATTATCTTTTCTCAAGGTCTCAAAACCAGAGTGCCAACTGTGTGCTTGGAGATCACATTATTCCCGGGTCATTAAGAACTGCAATCGAAAATGTGAAGAGAAACATTCCTACCCAATATGCACAGCTGGGAATCATTCTTTCTTACCATGCAGGTCTTTAAAATCCTCTTTTCCTGACCCTCAAATTTTCTTCCAAAATGAGACACAAGTGTAACTGCCTGAGGGTTTAACATGTGACCTAAATATGCTGGGTCTCTTCATGGTGCTAGCACTTGTGGCTTGCTAGGAGGAAAATGCATTTTTGTAAAGAATGGCTGACCACAGTAATAATTTCTCCTCCAGTGCTTAACAAAAGCATGACAAGTTAGAAGACAGAAGCTTATAGCTACTTCTGTTTCTGCTAGTGAAATACAGTCATGCACAGAAGCCTCTAATTACTTTCAGTCACACTGTCAGGTACTGGTACTGCTGAGTTGACATCTCATCATCCAGTACCTTCATTTTAAATGCAAATGTAAAGACCCAAAACCTGCCAGTCATAGGAAGCCCACCGTCGGTAACACTGCCTGCTGCCCAGAGCAATGGCCTAAAGCAGTCCTGTCCTGAAAGCCGCAAAGAGCAACAGTGCATTCAAGATGGCACAAAAATCACCAGCAAGTGGGCAGAGTATCAGTACTGCACCTCTTAGGGCAAGACATCTTTTTAGGCTTCCCTATTTTCACAAGACTCACATAACATGAATAAACAGAAAGGTCCCTTCCAGCTGTAGCTCTCACACACCCAGCCTACAGCAGCAGCCCTGAGTTAAGAAGCAATAGCTGTGGCTACCTCTGTTCCACTCTTTAAAAGTCTACAGCAGGGATCAGATGTGGCTACTTTGATTACAAAATATATTGCTGCTTCCTGAAAGAGAATGTTCTAAATTGTTTCAGATCAAGTATTGCTGCGTTCCCAGGTGGTCAAAAGCCAGCAGCATCCTGGCCTGGATCAGCAATGGTGTGTCCAGCAGGACCAGGGCAGGGATCATCCCCCAGGACCAGGCACTGGTGAAGCCACCCCTCAAGCATTTCCACTGCAGTTTGCTAACTGTTGTCTCCCTTCACATTCACCACCTAAGTGCCCACCTCTGCCATGATTCACTTCAGTCATCTCTTCATTAGGCTAAGCCTCAGTTTTGCCCTGCAAAACCTGTGCATGTAGTCAGTATACTGCATGCTACAGAGCACTGAAAAGAACCTTTAGGCAGTTCTAAAAGCATCTCATACTAATGACACTGCTGTGGGAGCACGGTGCTTCCTGAAGAACAGAACAGTAGCCTCAGCTTGGTTCCATCAGCAGCTGATCGTTTTACTACAGGAGCTACAGTGCACAGCAAATTTAATTGTATGCAGCCTTCAGCAGCACCTAAACTAAAGCAGGCCCAACTCTACAGCACCCAAATGCAAGACAATCCATGAGTTTAGGTGAAGTCAGAACCCCAATCAAAGGATCAATTCTTCAAATCGTATTAAGTGCACTAAGACACAACAAGAGCAGATTATCATTTGCCAGATTATCTTTTCGAAGTGCTTTACAGGAAAGCAATCAGTAATCCATCTCCCATTTAAGTGGTGTTCTTTCCTACAACAGCTTCCAAGAAACTGAACTGCACTGATACCAACACAGAGCTGTTTACTAACAGCTAGGAACAGTGCTGAGCAGATCTCATCTCCGTGCACTGCTTGTGTGGACACCAAAGAAAGAGAACCTGCTCCAAAAGCTGGGTCATAGCACAGCAATAAATGGCATTGTGTGTGCATGTCCCCACATGTTTGTGAAATCTGTTGTCACACCAAATCTACTATGGCCACTGCAAAGCATCTGGGAAGCTGTCTTACACCCCAATCCATGCTGCCCTCAACTGAAGAGGTTCTGCACCCTCCACTGCCCTCAACCACATGTTTCCATCGCCCCTTCTTTACATCTTTAGTGTTTGCACCTCCACACACATGTAAGTCCAGGGATCTCATCTAACTGCAACCTAACCAGGAAAAAAAGAAAAACAGCGAACAACTCCTCGAGGTCCATTTATTTTCAAGAGCAGCATAGACTTGGAGCAGCTTCAGTTTTTACATCCAAAAGAAGTGACAGAGGACCTCTAGCAAGCATTAGTGCACCACATGAAACCTTCAACCATTTCACCCATCCGGTATTTTAGTTCAGTCTCTTCAGATAATACCTAGCAGTAAGTCATAGTGTTCCACTCCTGGCCTTTAGACAGCACCTGCTCAAAGGCCACATCTTGAACAGCAAAGGTTTAAAGTCCTGTCTAGCAGCAGCAGAGCGCTTGGAGATCAGGAACTTGTGGTGACTGTACATAAAGTCCTCTAAGACACCAATCCTTTTCCAGAGGTAGGTCCTCGTGTTCCCTTAAGCCACATGATCACTCTCCACCCTATACTGGCACAAGCACAAAGAGCTCTAAGAACCAGAGTAGGGCTTAACTCAGCTGAAAAATAATCTGGTCAAAACCACAATTTAAAGAATTTTTCAGCTGTATCAGCTTCCCAAACAACTTCACTCTGCACTTACGTGGACACTTGTGCCAACAAAGTAGGAAGGAGTGCCTCTTTAAGCAGAAATGCTGCCAAACATGTAGCCGTGGCCTAAATAAGCAAGTCAGAAGAGAACAGAAAGGAGGAAAACAGAAAAAAACAAAACGGACAGACAGCAGGGCTAGGAACAATCAGCTCTTAATCCTTCAGCACTGCTTCCACAAGGAGCTGTAGTCCTCATTTCACTTCTTTCAAAACACATTCTGTGAAGCTACAACTACGACAGAAACTAGTTTCTAAGGTAGAAATACTCAGAGCAGAACTGTTAAGGTAGCACATCCTAACCTAAAAGCTAGCGTGCTGCAGAGCTGATCCAAGAGTTATAATCCACCAGGGCTGCCATCGACAGCCCAGTTGCATTCATTTGTACAGCTGCAGTCTTGACCACTGTAACTGTTGCATCTGTGGAACAGAGACCTCACTCTTTATCCAACTGATTCTTAAGCAAAAAATCTCCAAGAACAGCAAAGCATCCCAGAAACAACAGAACAAGACTTGGCTGCATGACTGACAAGCGAAGTGCCACAGCTAGCAAGCTCCTGTCAAGGGAGTACTGAGTTACTCTTCCAACGCTGAACAGCCACTGGCTATTTCAGTCTGCTAAATGCTCTTTGTTTTGAGGACTTCACTCTACAAATGCACACTTCAGTCAATGCAGACCAGCAGTTCTCAGAACACAGTAGCCTGTTTCTCTCTAGATACAGCCAGCCATTCTACCAAGGGCTGTGCATAAGATAGCTAAAACAGAGAAGCATACTCAAGAATACAGAGCAGAACTGGAATTTTGGGTCATCTTATTAATCTACAGCAGATGGCAAACTACCCCTTAAAAACAAACCTCCTACTAGTCCTTGCCCCTTTTAACTGACATGACCACGTGAGCATACAAAATATAACCAGAGCCCTCAAAAGCTCAAACTCAGTTCCCTCCCACAACTGTGCTACAATCTCTTACCAGCACAACCTCACACCTTTGCCACATTCCTGAGAACTTCTCCTCCCCTATTATTCCATCAGTTCCCACTAAAAGCAGCCCATCAGTGACTTCTAGAATAATGCCATTGTTTCTCTTCTGTGACTCCTGCCCACAAACACAGCTCAGTAGAAACCCTTCTTCCCAACTGATCCCAGAAACATCCCTCCATCCACAGGAGTTAGCTGCAGCAAGCCTGCAGAACTGCCTGTGCCACCAGGAATAACAGTACAGGAGACAGAGCTCACCACATTGATGAAGGAGGCTCTCAGCAGCTCTAATGCACAGATTACAGATACCTGTATAGAAACCTTTCTGGCAAGGTAAGAGAAGGTGAACTGATTGTGGTAAACTGCTTTCTTCAGCAGTCTTCATTGCTGGTGTAATTTTCCTTACTCTGAGATATTTCATGCACTGAAGACAAACTACCATTACCAAAGCAGTTCCCATTGCTGCTCTGCAATTCTGAAGGCTGCCAAAAGTAAACGCGAAGCTAGTCTGGAAAGATAGAACACACCCAGAACCAAGCTAGCCAGAGGCAGAAGTGTAAGAGACCTCATCCTCTGCATCAACTGCAGACTACAGCAATGCCTTGGCTATCAAAAAGTAAACATCAAATACTTCAGATAATTAACAAAGCAGCACAGAATGGTTAAGCATCAGACTTGAAAATTAAGTCAGTAATCAGCATCCACAGTAGATACTGTAGCACTTCTTTCCGAGACAGTTTGGGCATGAAATAGTTAAACAACTCGTCAAAGATTAGGGGTAATCACTCAGGGTTAAAGCCTAGGACTGAAGTTCCTGGATCTCAGCCTGGGTCCCAGACTATCAGACTATTACATATCTTTGGATTACACTTGAAAGAAGTTTAGACACAAAAGTTTGACTCTCTTCCTTCTGCCAAATAATTAAAATAAATTCGACTTAATTTGTTCTTAAGTACAAACTCAGTCCATTAAGCAAGTATCAACTCAATTCTTGGTTGTTTCCAACTGGAGCTGCAATCACACCACTTCTTGGAGAACAAAACAGCAGAAAAGTAGAAAGTCTTCCAATGAAGCAATTGGTGCATAAAATCCTCATGATCCTTGTCTGTAATCACTCCCATAAAGGAAGCTCTCCTAAGAGAACAGAGCCATGCCTGCTCTCCAGTGCTTCTGGACAGTTAAGTCTCACTTTCGCTGAAACAGTGCCAGCACAAAAGGAAAAACTCCAAGCACCACAGATGCTTTTGATAACCTGATCACTGAACTTATCAAGGGCAATGACTCCATGTTCTCCACTGGAGAAGTCCAATGTCCTGGCTCTGGATTCTCCAGAGTACATGGAAGAAGCTGAACACAGATGTTGTAGGACTGGGTTCTAGCAAGACAAACAGAAAATTAAGAGGCAAGAAAGACTTCAGCTGAACAAAGAGTCGGTTGTTTCAGAAACAGGAGCAGAAGCTACAACACCCTTGCCCTTACCCAGGGGACTGCGAAATCACAAAAAAGGCAAACTTTTGCCATCAGTTAAAATTAAGGACTCAAATTACAATGCAGCTGACACTCAGATTTCCATTTATAACCCAATTTCTGTGCTTAACTTTTGGATCTGAGAGAGCCAGGCCATAGTTTACACACTTCCCAAGAGAAGGGAGGGTACTCCTCTCCTCCTCTCATTGGTACTCCACAAGTTGGAAAAGCTCTGCAGCAGCACAATGGCACAGGCAGGCCCCAGATACAGACTCACTGCCATCTCCTCTCCTCACACTGTCCTACTCTTTTCCTTCCACCCTCATAAGCTCTACAAGAAAGTCACATCCACCCATTCATCACACAGTACTTAGAAAGCCAAAAAATGAAAACCTGTATGTATCAGAGTTCACATTTCAGCCATAGCCACTAAATATTGACATTGCTGGCCAGCTGAAGCACCCACAGCAGTACTGGTGCCACATGAGGTTACAGGGTCAGAGCTGACCTCCAGTGCCCTGGAAGCTGTCTGCCATCCTTCTCAGCAGGCCTTATCCAAGTTGCTGTCACTATACTAAAAATGTTTTTCTCCAGCAAGCCTTTTTCACAACCTTGTGGAGAGGCCACAGGGTTCACACTGCTGATCAGTGCAATTAACTGGATGCCCTGCTCTTGGTCAACACTTCCCAGTTCAGTCTAAGCCAGCTTTCCAACACAAACATTGCAACACTGCCCTGCCAACAGGAAGAAAACAGAAAGTGAAACTCCACATTTCCTTCAGGGTTGTTTTCTTTGCTCTGCTTTTAGTGAAGTTTCAGCATTTTGCAAGGAGTTCTTTTAAAGTTCTGCCTCTTCACCTTCTCAAAACACAAAAATCCACACTCTAGGTATGACCACACAAAAACTGACACTGTCCACGGGCACGGCCATGGTCAGAGCCCACACTCATCAGCTTGCAGAGCATGGCGGTTGAACAACCATCCCAGTTTCAGACAACAAGATTTTCTTCATCTTTCAGCATGTTGCCTGCCACAAAAAAGCAGGCAGAAAAGCAGGGAAGGAAGAGAAGTCCCCAGACCACACTTGGAGCCACTGTCAACTTGTCCTTGGGTATCTGAAAGAGGACCAGCAGCACGTAAAGCTTTTTCAAGAACAACACAAGGCTCTGTTTCATTAGAGTGAACCTCCAAGCCAGAAACACAACTGAAAAAGGAAAAAAGCAACCAGCTTGACACATTGTTAACCCTTCCAACAGTACCACAGGGAGACATTACAGAGCATAACAAAGACTTGAAGGATAGCATGGAAGCTACACTTTGGTTAGACAGCTGGCTCTTAACCATCTCCAGCATGAATGAAGCTGTATGGAGCTAACCATACAGAAGGAAGAATTGCAGCTCCACAAACTCATTACAATCAATAATCAAAACCAGCCTGGGAAGTTCTCTCCAGGATCAAGGCACTTACACATTTCAGGATATCTCACAGTCTATCAAGATTCTGGCATTTTCACCTTAATATCCTAAGCTGGCTACAGCTGACAATGGGATGAAACTTCTCTTTGCTCTTTGGGTCACCAATCAGAAGGCTGCACCTCCCACGAAAATGAAAAATGAGAATTCTCAGAAGCTTTTGGAAGCCATTCTGCTTGGCTTGCTGAAAGCGAAGCTAGTTAATGCACTTCCAGTGGAGCCCCCCAACCACAGATGCAGTGCACACAGTGCACTGTTAACCTGTCAGGAAGCACAAGGCTGGTGAGTTATCTTTCCCAAGACAAAGTACAATGCTTCAGCACAGCCAAGGAAGTCAAGGACAGCCTATTTCCTGACTTCTGCATGTCCAGAGACCTGTGAAAGTCACTTGACCACATATACATAAAGTTCACAACTATTATGTGCATGTCAGCACGTCTGTTTTAATGCAGAACTATTTGCAAGCACCTGCCACACAGACACAACTTCTACAATACCTGAACTTCATCAGGGATTTAGTTGGGTACTTCATTAAAGGTTACAGAACTTAAAGCTTGACAAGGAAGAAAAATATAACATTTAACAATAGTTTTGAGTTCAAACTTTGAAACATACTTCCCCAAGAACGTTTTTACAAACGTTATAGCTTTCTTGTTCCACTCTCCCATGTCTGAAAGCCACTGTCTGCAGCACACTGCACCTAACAAATTAAAACAAGACTCTGATGCCAGTATGTCAGTGCAGACCCCTGGAAGTTACTGAGCCACAGGTGGAATGTGGAAACAATGGAAACTGTAGTTATAGCTTTTCTAAACACAGCATGAATCTCATTTATTACTCTGTGCATTCAAGATACATACAAAGTGAAAAATTCCCAGTAATTACCTAAGCATCAAGGCCAGCTGCTTGCAAAAGAAACATTTTAACTTGTGATCTTGCAGGCTCTGTTCTGCAAACAGGACTTCACAGCCAAAGGAAGTTAGAAGTCAGTGGGAGCCTCCTCACAGAAGAAAATCTGCTCTCTAGCACAGCAATGCAGCAGCACAAAGTGTGATTCTCTGATGATCCCCAGGCCCAGTAAAAGAAAACGAGAAAGACATTTCTCAACCAGTCACAACCAAAGGCAGCCATCTTAGTGGAAGATGACATTTGGCACTGCCACCCTAGGAACACTGCAGGCAATCCCCAGTATTATTTCAAACAAACATCTCCTTCACTTCGTAAGTCAGTGTGCACAAATAACCAGAAGAGGAAGAAATATGAATAAGACAAGCTGGAGAGATTGGGAAAACTTGATCTTCAAAGAGTACAGACATTAATTAACTCTCACAACATCTCCCTATGAAATGCACATATCACATTCTCATTTTGCAGATTAGGAAAACAGAAATCAAAAGCTGAAAGACAGGAAAATCCTCAGAATCCTAGAAAGCAATTCCAGAAAAACATTTAAGTGGCCTGAATTCAGCTCTTCTTGAAAGTGTGCAGCACAGTATACTCAAACCAGCTTAAGCCTTGCATCTGCATATCCAAATGTACATTAAATGTCTATTTGCTTTGCTTACAGCAGCTCCGAGGTATTCCAGCAAGAAAAAAAACCTAAAAATATTTTGCTCTTACCTTCTGCTACATCATCATCCACAGCGCCTTTCACCTGAGAAAAACACCACTGAATGTCATTGCCTCCTCCAGCTCCTTAAAAAAAAAAAAAAAAAACAAAGAAAAAAATGAGACCCCCCCGCAAGAACAAGCATACAATAGTCAGCAGCAAGACCTTTCAGCCAGCGCGGAGCACGCCCACTTCCCGAGCAGCGGGAGGCACAGTCCCAGGCCGCCTCTCCCCACCTTTTCCTCTAGCGATTGTTGTGGCATTAGCGGGTCGCCAGCGCTCAGCGCAGCAGCCTCCGGCCACCCACAGCTCTCTGGAGTCGACTACAGCGATCGAGCTCACTTGAGCCACACGTTTAAAGCCAACATCATCTTGCACAGGAACCTTCTTCCTCCTTCATAATTCAGCGCCCTCCACAAACACACACAAACTTCGGCAGGCAAAGGCTGCCCGCTTTGGAAAACTTCGATCTCCTCCAAGCGCGCCCATCACCTCCGCTTACACAAACAGCCAAGGCTGAAGAAAAACTTTTACCACAGTTTTAGTCTCTTCGCTGAAGTAATAAAAACACGTATTAGTCTTAAAAACAAACAGCAGCAAATTTGAGCAAAAAAAGCAAGCAAGCAAGCAAGCAAACAAAGGTGACGAGAACGAGCTCTACTACCATAGAACACGGATCGCAGAGAAAACTTCAGGAACATTACTGCCCGGGCGGAAGGCAGCGATTCATTTGAACCCTGTCACCAAAACACACCAAAAACCACCACCCATTTCTTTTGCATTTCATGCTGAGCAAATCACTGCAGGGCTGAGCACATACAGGAAGAGGCTGAAATGGACTTGCCTCTTTTTCTTTTTTTTTATTCTTTTGAAAGCCACTGTCAAAATGGAACTTTTCCTCAGCACAGCTCCATCAGGTTGAGCAACAGATGGCATTTACACAATAATTCAGAGCCCTGCTGCTGCTTTGAGAGTAACAAAGAACAGAGAAGGGACTTCTTCACGCTCCCACACTAACTTAGGGGGTGAAAACGTGTCCAAGACAAGGAAAACAGAAGCCTCGAAATAGTCTCTCCAAAAACCCCCAAGTGACTCAGAATGCTGAGACAAGTGCTGGAACACAGAGAGTCCAGCCTGCAGTTTGTCCTTGCCTTCGTTTCTTTCCTGAAGAATTACAGCCGTGCAAAGCAGGTAGCCCGAGGAAGCAAAGGCAAGTCCAAGCACCTATGTGAGGGACCTGCTGGCGGCTGCCCTGGAGAGCTCTGCCTCGCAACTCCCTACCATTCTCCAACACAACAACATCCCCTTTCCTCTCTCCACCCTCTTCATTTGCCATTTCACAGCTGCCACCATGGAAGCATAAAAAAAATACAGCTTATACGAAACCCACTGCTCCTTCTACTTACGGCTAACATTTAGGCTTCCATACAATTTGCTTGAACCAAGTTGGTACTTTCCCTCCCCACGATTACAGCAAAAAGAGGGTGGAGCATGGGCATATGGTGTAAGGGAAAAACCAAAGCACAAACCTAGCGCAGCCCCTCCTGCTCACTCCTCCAAAAGCAAGGCACTGGCAAAACAACGGTCAGAGGGGACAGAGGTATTTCCAAATTAAGAAATCTCAAGAAAAAGTAAGAAGGAGGAGGCCTTATGCATGCATGCTTCTAGCCTACCAAAACCACTTTGGGATGCAAAATGGGGAATGAGAACAGGAAGAAATGAGAAAGAAAACACAGACTTATGTTATTTAATTACACCCTGTATCTAATTTTACTCTCATTTGCAGATGCTTAAAATCTGCAACCTGCAGAAGGTTGCAGTTCCCTCCCGACACAAGCACGTCTGCACCTAGACACCTCCCCGCGCACAGCAGCCCCGCACCAACTCTACCTGAGCGCACAGCTCGGGCACGGACCCCCCATTCCTAAGGCCTATGGGGCGGACAAAACAGCCAGGAAGAGGAGGCGAAAGATCCACCCAGTCTGCGAGCCTCCTGCATGCCCAACTTCAAAACACACCCCTTCCCCCACCGAGCCCCTCCACCTCGCTGTTTGCCTGCTTTTGGGGTCGGCTTTTTTCCCCCGAGACGGGAAAGAAAGGAGTAAAGGGTGGGTGGGAG
>VWZI01003272.1:1093049-1169092 GCA_013396835.1 Psilopogon haemacephalus | reverse complement strand
CCGCGAACGCTCCACTTTCAAAATGGCGCCGGCCAAGCTGGGGGTGACGTCACTCGTGGGGGGGGCGGTGCTCGGAGAGGGCGGCGCGGAGGGTCCCTCACGACCCGCCGTAGAGCTGGGACACAGAACGGGTTCGTGCCTGGCCCCGGTATGGCGGCGCTGTATGGCTGCCTGCAGCTGGGTGCGCCAGGGCCTTTCCCGGGGCTCGGCCCTGTAGGGAAAGCCTTCTCCTAGAGCTCCGCGCTCAGCAAGACGCTCTGCCTGTCACCTTTTCTTTCCCTTTTTCCGCGGCATCGTTTTATTGTTTGGTTTTTTGGGTTTTTGTGTGTGTGTTTTATTTGGAGTTTTTTGTTTGGCTTTTGGGTTGGGGGGGGTTGTCTGTGGGTTTGGTTTTAGAGTTGGTTGGGGTTTTTTTGTTTTGTTTTGTTTTTGCTTCCCTCCACTCCCTCACTTCCTTCTGCCATTTCCTCACGCAGCAGTTCCTCGCTGTAGCCACAGAACCTGTTTGATGCACATTTTCCACCCTCTTGGATGCTTTCCATAACGTCTGCACACTCGGGCTCTGATTTCACCAGAGAAGCCCAGCGCCTCTATGCCGTTCTCATTGCTATTCCCTGCATACACCCAGCCCTGCTCCGAGCCATTTTTAGGCTTCATCCACCTCTCACACTAGCAGCCAGGGAGAGCTGCAAAGAAAGGCTTCCAGCTGAGCCCAGCTTGGCACCACTCCTGCTGGTTCAGAGAGGATGAAGGCTCCTTTTTAGCTCGCTAGGTCCCAGCTAAGATCTCAGCTGTAGTTAACAGAGGAGTTGGACAATTGATTCAGTACAATCTACAAAACATGCTGCAAAAAGAATCGGTTTCCCTTCACAGATACTCATGCAAACGTTTTCTTCTCAGGCTGGGTATAGTTTGCCAATCCAGACTGCATCTGGGAGATTCATGAGTTTATCTTGCAAATTCAGCACTGACACAAAGTCACAAAAGGCCTTGAAACAAGTCTCCTATAGAACCATGTATACCAGCTCTGTTTTTCCAGCTCACAACACCTGAAAGGATGCTTTTCTTAAGTTAATTCCTAGTTTGGTACAGTACAAAACACAGCACTCCAGAAACACACCCACAAGTGCAGTTAGGCTCTCCAGGGTGTGAGAGTAAACACCAGAAACTCACCACTGGCTGCTTTGGACACGTGCAGATGTACCTCTATGTCTCTGACAAAAGATGGCACATGTTTGGTTTTTGGTTGTTTGTTTTTTTTTTTAATCAATCTTGCAAGCAATAATAATGTTTGAAAGAGCACACATGGGGGATTCTGAAAAACTGCAATCCACCTAGGTTTGGGAATGTCTGGAACGCAGTATTTTTCTTAGTCCATTTTGAGAGTAATCAAAAAACCTGAAACCAAACACAGTGCAGGTCTGGAAGTGTTCACAGTCAAGATGGGCTCTGTCTCACTACAGCATTAAGGCCCTTCTCTTAACACCCAGCTCCATTTCTCCTAGAACAAATCCCCTCAATTCTACATGTTTGTGGATGTGTTTAGTTGATAGCCAACTGGGAATGAAAATCTGGCATTTCCTTCCCCCAGGCTTCCTTAAAAAAGTCCTTTCCAAGCCTGGCTGGAATTGTCCTGCAACCATTTAACAGGAACATTTGCAACTAAGCTCCAGTTGCTTTCTGCATAATCATTGCAGGATTTGGCCCTTGGAGTAGAATGAGCATTGTTTCAAGAACTTCTCTTGAATTAAAAAGAAAGAAAGAAAGAAAGAAACAGACCTGCAATTAGTTCTGTAATAGAAATTAATGAAGCTTTAGTGCACACCTTTATAATTAAACCTTTTCTAAGAGGGGTTGTGTTTTAATATCATCATGCCAGAAAGACAGATTGTAACACCAACATTTCAGGGTTTTGTTTTGAACTAACTGAGCTACAAAATATAATGAAGTATAATAAATTATTAACATTAAATCACAGCCAGGGTAATTAGTAAGACATCTTGGGAATCACAATCTTTGCTTGAGCATTCACTTGCTTGTTAATTCAGACAGCACAAGCATTCACACTGGTACGAATGGTTTGTGCAAATGAGCAGGAGCAGGTTTGGCAGCTATGGATCACCATCGTGGGCACACCTCACTGCCCCTCGGATTTCACTGGGGTTTAAGCATTTGTTCAGGTGCTCAGGGCAGACAGAAACTATTACATTGAATGTATATACCCTCAGCACAAAGCTTTAATGAGCATTCAGCTATTGCAGTCATGCTTTAATTACTAATCCTCACTCTATGGGCTAAAGAACATCTCCAGGAAAAGTGAGGAACATCTTGGAACAAGGAATCACAGAAAAGCATTTTTGGTTGTGTTTGTCAAAGAGCAGTGAACTTCATACGGAGTGCTCAGTTCACAGCAGTAGAGATCAGGAGCTGCAGAAGTGAGACCAAGTTAAAAATCAAAGTTCAAACTGACTTGCAGCCAGTAAAAACAGATTTATATTAAATGTTGAACCACAGATCAAGCAACCCAAAGAGCTCCATCAGCAACTCACCCTGGGTCTGCTTTAGCTTCCTCATAATTTGACCCATTAAACAAGACTATAATGAACTACAATAACTCAGGTTAGATACAGAGGGAGTAATTATCACTGGCACTTGGTATCAGCTGAGCCTTCAGAGGTCACACACAGGTTGGCATCAGGGCAATGCAACTCTCTGCTGCATTCTCTTCTGTCCTTGGCTCTGTCTATCTGCAAGCATCTCAGCAAGATTTTCCATTGCTTTTTGGGAGATTTCACAGCCAAATACCTTTTGCTTCTAGAAATGTTTGCTAATATTCACATTGTGTTTCCCCAGTCTTAGTTTCATATAATTGTCTCTATTTGTGTAGCTACCTAATTAACAACCCTTATCAAACAGTGCTGAGTCACATCTTAAAACTGCTATGTGGAATTTCATGCTTAACAAAGGGCCAGGCAGATGTTGGCTCTGCAGTGAGCTTCAGACAAACTGCACCTGTGGTGCATGTCCCAACCCATCCAACCTCTGCGTGCCACACCAACACCAGCTTTGCTCAAGCAGGGAGGCCCTGTGCACCATTTGCAGTGTGTCAGCAGGTTTCCTGTGGGCACACAGGTCTTTCACTGGCTTTTGCTATCAGGATTTACTCAACCCAAAGTTACTTTAACTAGGTACCACCTCTAAAGCCCCAACTGCCAGTAGTGAAAGACTTTTCTCTAAACCCGAGGTTTAAGCATTTCCAGCTCCTCCTTCACTACTTTAAAGTTGTACACTGCAAAGACAGACATTGTACAACTCTAATGTCACTGGGTTTTAGTCTTCAAAAGGAGAAAAATTAAATTAAAATGCTAGCATTTCTGAGAATTTGCACTGCTGAGGAAATACTCAGAGTGGCATAAAAGCATCATCTCTCCTGCTCTATCATGGGGCAGCTCAGTAGAAGTATTAACAACGTTAACAGCAGAAGATGATGGTTCACAAGTTTCAGTTCACTTTATATCTATCAGTAATTTTCTCAAGAGCCATTTCCCAGAGCAAGGTAACAACACTACCTGCTGCTCCTCAGAGCAGCATGCTACACATCACTGAGCAAACTTGGGCAATACAAATTCACTAATTCTAGCAAACAAGCAGCTTATGACATCTCCAAGGGGGAAATTGGATTCAAGTCCTGGTATTCCAAGGGGAAGCCTCAGCATTTTCTTTCAGAAATTATTACGGCCTTTTTTCTTTGACTTTAGCCTGGTAGAAGAAAACAGAACAGCTAATTAGGCTTGAGAAGCATTCTATGTGTTAGAGCACTAGTCTGCAAGACAAGTTTAAAAGCAGATCCAAAGCTGATTTGTTTAGAGCAGGTCTAAACTACAATGATTGAAATCACAACTTGCAAAGTATTAGTTTAATGGATTGGTTAAGCACAGCTTGTACAAGGTTTGTGCACCTGAGTTTTCACAGGAGCTTAATTTTAAAGCAAGTGAAAAAATACAAGTAAGGGTAGAGGGGACAATAAGGCTCTAGAACAGAAGTTAAAAGATCTTAAAGGCAGACAAGAATCACCTGCTTGGAGAATATAAAATAAATATTTTTCAACTAGGAAGGTTGTTTGGGAGGGTAGGAGTCGTCTCAGTATTCTGGGGTTTAAAATTAAGAAAATAAGAATAATTTGAGAAAAAAAATATGTTCTTATTTTTTAATCTCGCTCTTTTTTCNAAACAAAAAAAAAAAAAAAAAAAAAAAACCAACAAAAAACTGTTGTGTGAAGCTCCCAATCCCAATCCTCTTGGAATTTGAACTGCAGCCATAGGACCAAGGATGCGCAGGACCTAGATTTAGCCCATCTCGTAACTTAGTAGCTACAGTTGACACAACGTAGAGCTCAGGACGACCTGGCACATCCAATCTTCCACCTCAGAATAGTCTGAGCATAACTTGGAGACCTACTAGGCATAGAAAAAACAAAGTGAGCACAAATTTGCTAAAGTAAGCATCAAGGGCACAAGGCGAGGCACTCAAAGTGTTTCTGTTCCAACCAGAATAATTAAATGCTGAACTACATGGCTGAAAATATCCACAGCACATCCACCACCAGGCACTTTTAAGAGCAGATTGGATAACCATCTACTGAGCAAATGCTAAAGCCATTAAAATGGCTTGATCCATACTGTAAGTATTAGTAGTAACTGCCTCTGAGTAGCAGCAGTATTGCTCCAGTATTGCTTGAGTTGTGTGCAGAAGTGACATGTGCAGGTAACTGGCATGGTTGGCTTTAGGCAGTCCTTACCTGGCTCCTTGGTGTATGAGTTCAGGTGTCTCTGGTTTAATTTCTCACTAACAGCAGCAAAGTATTTCTAGGATATTTAAGTGTTCGAATTTTAATTTAACAAGCATTACTCAGGTATTTGCAGCTGAAACTGTTCTGAAACGTTTCTTCCTTCCTTGCTTGCTTTGCTTTGTCACACTCTGGTGACAGGTTAGTAAGGCTGGGAAGGTAATGCTAGGAATGAACTGAGAGGGGAAGGAAGGGAGGCTGAAACAGCAGAAAGAATTGTTCCATTCATGTGGCTTTACTGCTAGGGAGTAAATTAATTTTGTAAACAGGAGAGAGGTGTGGTTTGCAGATTGGACAGGAAATCCTTAGTTCTGATCCTTGCTGTGTTGTTGATTCCCTTGGAGACCTCCAGCAAATGTTTTCTCTTTCCCCCCTTTTTTTTTTAAATGGAAATAAACAGAGGATGATAGCACTTCACTGGCTTCTAGGAGCAGGCTTCCAGTTAAAACATTTTAAACAGGTTTTAGGAACGGTTCAGGCACACACGCTTGAAAACTGGGTTACTTGTCTGGGGCTATTTCTTTACCCTGCTCTCGGGGCCAGGGTCATTGGGGTCCCAAGCTACCAGTACACATCTAGAGGCTTTATTTTTCTCACGTATACCACTGTAAAGCAGCTGCTTGTCCGGGGATATAAGGAAATGCAGCCTCACAAGCAGCAGGCCTTGGCTGGCGTGGCTTGTGGCCAGGCAGCCTGCTTGCCGCACTCCCTCCCGGCTCCGCCGCCGCCGCCGCGCTCCCTCCCTCCCGGCTCCGCCGCCGCCGCCGCGCTCCCTCCCTCCCGGCTCCGCCGCCGCCGCGCTCCTTCCCGGCCGCAGGGAGCTCGCTGCGAGCGAAGCTGTGTGAGAAAGGTCTGGGACTGAGGGAAGTTCCTCAGCAGGACTCTCCGTAGGAGCCGCATGCTCTGGTCGCCGAGCAGTGTGGCACTCCCTTCCACCCCAAGAGCCCACGCAGCAGATGCAGCTTGTCTGGCCAAGTCTTCAGCTGTGTCTGATGTGAAGGCTCCTGGAACCAGCAGATGATGGTGCTGGGAGTGCTGAAGCAGCATAGCGACTGGAGGTGTGACTGCTCTGCGTGGAGTCAGGGCAGAGATGCTGATGGGTTTAGTGCAGGCTCTGTACCCATGCAAACGACTGGTTCCAACCCCCTGCCATGGGCCTCCCCCTGGCCCAGGTTGCTAAAGGCCTCATCCAGCCTGGCCTTGAACACCTCCAGGGAGGGGATATCCACAGCATCCCAGGGCAACCTGTTTCAGTGTCTGCCCACTCTCACTGTCAAGAATTTCTTCTTGCTATCTTCTAAATCTCCCCTCCTCAGGCTTCAACTCATTCTGCAATTATAAGCCCTTGTAAAACCTCCTTTCCTGGCTCTGTTGTAGGGCCCATGTTTTTGCTGGGTGTTCCTTCCCTTGCATTAGGTGGAACGCTGCATAAAGAGGCAATTGTTTGCTTAAACCACTATATCTCTATGGTGCTTTTTAAAAACAGTAATGAGCATGAGATAAATGGACTTGGGGTCTGCCACAAGAAATAAAAGCAGCCAGCCCAGAAAATGAAGCTGCAGTGTTCATTTGCAGAGGTGTTTTCTGCAGCAGCTTGAAATAGATTCCTTCTCTGCTTGCTGTTTGTTCTGATTCCTCTGTGCAGTGCCAGCATCAGCAGAACTTTGCAAGCAGCCTGGGTGTAGCCCTGGTTTCATCCAGCATTGCCAAATTTGCAGATCCACAAAGCCTGACCACTCTGTCTCTCCCAAGCTGTAGGAAGCTGCTGATTCCGGTGCCATGTTTGCCACCCTCACAGCATGGACTATGTGATCTGGTGCTATCAATGAAATGAGACTCTTGTGGCATAAGTATCTTGCTTCTGTTGTGACTGCGATGGGAGTCAGTCCAGAGGAGGCCACAAAGATGCTGAGAGGGCTGCTGCAGCTCTGCTCCGAGGACAGGCTGAGAGAGTTGGGGCTCTGCAGCCTGGAGAGAAGGCTTTGAGGAGACCTTGGAGTGGCTTTCTGGTATCTAAAGGGGGCTGGAGAGGGACTATTGACAAGGTCTGGTAATGACAGGATGATGTGGAGGAATGGATTTAAACTCAAAGCGGGGCAATTTAAACTGGATGTTATGAGGAAGTTCTTTCCAGTCAGGGTGGTGAGCCACTGGCACAGGTTGCCCAGGGAGGTTGTGGCTGCTCCATCCCTGGAGGTGTTCAAGGCTAGATTGGATGAGACCTTGAGTGACCTGGTCTAGTGGGAGGTGTCCCTGCCTATAGCAGGGGGTTGGAACTGGATGAGTTTTGAGGTCACTTCCAACCTAAACGATTCTATGATTCTGTTCTATGATCTAAAACTGTCTGGGAAATTCAAGGCAGGGATTAATTAATAACCCTTTGTGGAACGTGGCCAAGAACCAATGCAATAACTCTCTGAAGGGCTGTGGAGCTATGCAGGTATCATAGGCTCTTTAGAATTGCTTAACATGGAGCAAAACAAAGTCCTTGTGCCTAAAAATGTACACAAGCCAACAGGATCTTGGGTTTTAATTTCTCTCTGAGGAGGTGTAAAATTTCAAGGGCTGTGCCAAGTGTGAGGACACCATGCTAGATAGCTCCAAGCAGAGTGGGCACTTGCTTGGTTATTTTTGGACACAGCTCTTTAGGCAGTGACCCCGGTGTTGCAGCTGTAACAAAGAGAGGCTTCTGCTTTGTTATGGAGATAAAACTTGTGGGAGGAAAAGAAGAGGAAGACTGGGTGACCTGACCCATGTTATGTTTTGCTAACAGCGTTAATTCATTGTTTAATTAAACCATTAATTAAGTTCAGTGTGTGGACTGGATAGAACAGTTAACTGGGTGCTCATTTTATTTTTCAGTTTAAGAAAATAAAAAATTCATCATCATCCTCTGAATTTCGCTTACTTCTGAGCACTGATCTAATCCATGTGACAGACACTAGCTGCCCCTTGTTGTATTATGGGTCATGGTAGAAGACCTTCCCGTGCTTTAGGGAGAGTATTTGGAGAAGACTGGGGAAATGTGCTGGAGTAGGAGTGGCAATTTGTTTGAGGCCAGCTTTGAAAAGGGAGAATTTCAGTGTGATAGTTGAAGTGAGAAGAAGACTGAGGAGAAGACTTTACTGGAAGTAAAATGTTGGAGAGTCATGAAAACAGCAACAACAACTTATTAGATTTGGTTGGGTTTGGTTTAGAAATAGCTAAATGAAAAATGCAAATGTCCTCTTATTTATCTGTATTTGTAGGACTGTGGCTGCTTGTTAAGAGGCTGTGACAGAGGAGATGAGCCTGGAAAATTTGTAACTGACTTTAATATTCATTGTCAAAATGAGAATTTCAAGGTTTGCAGTCACTGTTTTTTGTTAAACTGTGGGACTTTGGTCGTGGGGTTTTGTTATGGTTTTGGTTGGGGTTTTTTTTTTTGAGGTAGAGGCTTGACAGAATTCTCAAAAATGCTTCATTGAAAAAAAAACACCAAAGCAAACAGAAACAGCAACAAACCAAAACCTACTCTTTTCCTCGGGTGCTTGTTTTGGGTCCTTTCCCAAAATGAATCCTAAACAGGCTTGGTTGGCTCTCTCTCATTTATATGTTCTCAAAGGTTTGTGGTGTTTCAGTTAACGCTACCATCCAGGAATGCTTCTCCAGAGCAGCTCAGAATATTTATCCTTGGTATACCTGAGCTTAAGAAGTGGTGTGTGGGCAGTGTTAGCTGTCAGGATGGCAAGGAGGATTGAGATGGGAGTTCCCAAGTTCTGGATACCTTCTATCCTGTCTCAGTTGCCAAATGATGAACCAGCAAGGCTTGTAAAAGAGCCTTGCTTAGCTTTCTCTACAAACACTGAGGTTTTGCAACGTTCTCCTCGTTTTCTCAGATGAAATCAGCCAGGAGAGGGAAGCAAAAGCACAACCTGTGAGCCATTCCATGCAGCACATTTTATCATATAATATAGCTGTCCCATGAGAGAATTGAATTCTTCCAAAGGCAAAGACACTCCAAAGGTTACACTGGTTGCAAAACAAACAAACAAAACCCCAAAACTTTTTAACTCAATCATAAAATCGTAGACTTGTTCAGGCTGGAAAAGACCTTTAAGTGGATTGAGTCCAACCATTAATCCAATACTACCAAGGCTGCTACTAACCCATTCAGCACCACATCTACGTGGCTTTTAGTTTCATCTAGGGATGGGGACTCCAGCACTGCCTAGGTGACACCACTGCAGAAAAGGAAGTAATTCCTGGAAAGTTGTTCCTGTAAGGGAGGTTCCTGTGGAAGCTCCTCTGGATTCCGCATGGAACTCTGCAGTCATGCTGCCACCTATGGAAACCTCCCAGCCCAGCCCCGGCAGCCTGGCTCGCAGCTCTGCAGCTGTGCAAACAGGCTTTGAGTATGCACCTCTGATCTGCTGATAAAACTCCTTTTTGTTTTACTGGATCTTTGTTAATCTAGACATGAGGTGGCTCAAAATCTCTTCCTTTCAAATAAATTAGTTTTGAAATTGAAATTGGATACGGAAATTGGTCCTTAAGACAATATTTTTGTTTGACGATGAGGCACCAAGGCCTGCGGAAAGTGGAGTTTGTTCAGAAGTGTTTTCTAGGGTTCCCACCAGTGTTCTGGTTCTCTGGTTTGGCTTGTGGGTTGTTNTTTTTTTTCCCCCACAGTAAATGACTGGTGTTAGGTATACTATGAATGTTGAAAAGAAGCTGTAGTTTTTGTGATTAAGAAATTTCCTTGTAGTGTGTGAAGACAACAAATGCTGGTGAGATTTGGGGGAAAGACTTCATGGCTAAAACCTTCAAAAGAAACTCAAGGGAATAGGGTGCTCAAATGCTTATAGAAATTGGACCCTAGAGCTAATCTGAGTGAGAAAAATGACAAGAATAACTCTGCAACTGTTCTTAATCACTCCCAAAGCAGTTATTTCCAGTCCTGAAATCCTGGTTTGTCTTGATCTGCTTTGGTGAAAGTAAGAAAGTTGTGAAGTGGCTGATTCTGAAATAAAACATTCCCAGACATCCTTCCCCACAGAGTATTGCCTCTGTTATTGCACTGGCAGAGTTCTGAAGCCGTTCCACAAAGACTTAAAAGAAGCAGGAAAGTAAAACAGGGAAGGCAGTATCCTGATGATTTTGGGATGAGTTTGACCATGATAAAAAGCTCTCTCTGAGGTCTGTGACTGTTTGGCAAGTGTAAGCTAAACTGAGACACGGAACTACAAATGTACTTGGTAAAGCAAGTTTAAAAGCAGCAAGGTAGCATATGTTGCATCAAAGAGCTGCAGTCCAGACAGAGGGTGTAACTCTGCCTCTGAGGAGGATACTGCAGGCTGTCAATGTCCATTCCTTGGAATCTGTACTCTTGGCTCTGCTGTCGCCCTGAACCCATTCTGTATTGGTGGCTGCAGGAAAAACTGCTATAAATGCTTGTGAGCATCCTGGAAAGCAGCCCGGGCTTGCATCATACAGGATGTCTTGACTATATCAGTAGCAGATACCTAAAGTGTTGTTATTTTTTTATGGCAGCTTTAGACAGAAAACTGAATTTTATAGTGAACAGTCATGTGAACAAACCTGATGACTTTTATAGCTACTTTTTTTTTTTTTTGCCTATCACCTCAGGATTTTTAATCACACTGCAGAGGTGTGCTGATTTAGAAGGCAAGAAAAGGAAAAGAGCTTTCTTCAGATTGTGAGAATTGGAATTGTTGATCCTCCATTGTTCGCTTCAGTTTGCTGTTGATGTGGTCTGTGTGAGCACTGAAAGCTGGGTCTAATCCAGCAGGCAGTTCCCCTTTCTGCAAAACTGCTCTGGGTTGGTGGGGTATGGTACTTCCTCTTGCTTCTGTACATAGCATAACTTCATGTCTCTGCTGCCATTTGTGCAGACTCTGTGAACCTTAGTTTTGATTCAGGTCAGAAGCAAAGTGTATATCTACACTATTCAGAAGTGGAGAGTAACAGGACTTTATAGGAATCAGTCTGACGTTAAGATGCTCTCACGAAGAAAAAAGTTTAGATGAGAAAGTCTGTTAGAGTACAGTCTAACAGGTCAGGAGACAGAAGAGGCATCTCTGCCAGAGCAGCAGTCTTGGGAAGGCATTTTTTCAGGGTTACGTGAGAAGGAGATGTTGTGTTCAACCAGTGACTGCAGCTTTCCTCGTCTTGAGAACAGGTACCGGCTTTGTAATTGCAACAGCTAAATGACCGTCCATCGTTAAATCCATCACTGCACACCGGAGCTGTTAAGGTTGCCCATGAGCTGAAGTCTAACAAAGCTCTCTCAGAAGAGAGGAGCCAGACAGCGTTGGGTTTTTATCCCCTCCTGGACGCAGCAGTTCTAGCAGTGGCGTGACCGCACGGGCCACAAGGTGGTGGCATCGCCCAGCTAAAGCATCCTCTCGGTGCTGGGACTTCATCGGGTTTGTGTCTTGTGCAGTTTTGTTTAGGGAAAGAAAATCACGTGTTGAGTATTTAAAGTTCTTGCATAATTATTTTGGAACATAAAATACTTTTCCCCTGCTCTCCCTAACCCCAGTTATTGGGCATTTTGAATAGCGTTTGCCTGTCCTATAAAAGCACTGAACGTGGTTTGTGCTCTGGGAGTTAGAGCAGGTCCAGTTCCTGACTTCCTCTGTGATTTCGGGCAAATGGCTTAAATTTCACGGAGCTCTGTTTCTGACGGGTAAGCTGGAAACATTGCACTCCACCTTCTCTCGTTTACTGTGTAGCCTTTTCAAGCACAGCATGTGCATGTAGTGCCTGACTCATCAGCATCCTGTCTCTTCTGCAGTATTTAAAGTAGTTTTGTAATATTTGCAAAATTAAAAGGTACAGCCCCAAAATATTTCATTTAATTGTTAATTAACTTGTGCCAATGAGTTGGGTGACAGTGGGCAGCCCCTATTGAGCTGGTGCTAAGCCCTATTCCTTGACCTTGACATTTGGTCTTATGCTTGGGATCCTGCTCTGCCAAGTGCAAGGCTGGCGTGTGGCAAAGTCAGTGACCAGCTGGCCAAGGACAGCTCACTACTGCTGGAATTAATGGCAGAACTTAGACAGCTCACTCAGTTCCTTGTTTCTCTCTCTGTTGTAGTCACAAGCAGTAAGTGCACCTAAGATACCGTGGGCCAGGATTGGTGCAGGTGTTAAAACACGTCAGCTGATCAAATATTTAGTGCCTATCTCACTAAATAATAAGGCCAGATGTAAGATGGGTTCTGTCAACAGTTAAGGCTTGTAAACTGTATTCCCCATTTCACAAAAAGTGTGGAAGTGGAAACTCTCCAACTGCAGAGTGAATCTTTTAACAGTTTAGCAGTATCTGCAGTTCTAGCTGGAGCCAGGCTAAAGACATTCAACTTTACATGTGTAGATGTGTCTGTGTGAAGAGCGTGCAAGGGTCATGATGCAAGTTTTTGGATAATCCTATGAATACCAGAGCCTGCACTTGGCTCATTTAACCAATACTTGGTGGAAAGGCAAAGGTTGTCTTGTTCCCAGCCCACAGCATGTTCCTTGAAACAGATGCTTGTGTCTTGGCTTACTACTTAAATGTTATTGTTTTGCAGGGTATGTGGCAGATGTGCCAATGATCGAGCCTTGGGGAAATATTTTTCACATGTTCATGGATAACACTGTCCCAGAATCTGGGAACTCCTGAGATCCAATCCCATCTCTGCAGATGACCTGCTGCAATTTGACTTCTGACTGCTTTCACTTTCCCACTCACCAAGCAGGAATGATACAGCAGCATTTACCTAGTGCAGGTGCTGAGAGACTTGACTTAATATTTGTACCAAAAAAGAGAAGAGACACAAACACATCAAACCTCTCACTTTGTAGGGCTTCTTTTATAGAAACTAGCCTGCAGTGGTCAGCAAAACCAGAAGCAAAAAATTAATCAAGAAATGAACACTTAAGGGGAAACCTATAGAAATTAACTGGGCCAGTCCTTCAAAAAGTACTTTTCCAAACTGGACTAATCTCTGAAGCAAATTTGATTCTTGCACTTGCAGTTTGGAGTTGTAAAGTGAGAGATGTTTGTTGAGGTGACTTACTAGTTTACACAAAGTATTTTGCCTTGTTGATTGTGATGTCTACTGATTGTCTGATTTAAAACAAAATGAAGTAAAAAAAGAAGTGGTGGAATCAGTGTAATGTGAGGAAATTTTTTGCTTTGAAGTCTAGGTCCTCACCACTTGGCCAAAACTTCATACTGTGCAAGACTAACTATGCCAGAAAAAATCTTGTTTCTTTTTTATTTCATCTTGTTGTCTTATTTCTTGCCATGCTCAAGTTCTCTTTGGAACTTTACAAATCACTATGAACAGTTCAGCACAGAGGAGCCCTGGACTCTGGGTTTGAGCATTCATATGCCGTTTGAGCAAGGAATGATAATAAAAGTAGAGATTTTTCATTGTCTATATTCCAAATCTGTTTTGAGCCCCAGTAGCTGAACAGGAGAGTGATAAGAATTTCCTTGTCCATTGAAAATGTTTAAAAGAGTGGCAGATGTCTGTGAAACACAGATTTCTTCCATCTCAGTTTTCATGTGATTTTTTTAAAAATCAAAATGTAATAGGTTTTCTCACTATGAACCAGCAAGACCCTGTAATTACTTAATGGTCACTGGTCCTAGCCTGAAGTAAGAAATGCTGGCTGGCTGTAGCAGCTGGCCAAGAGCCAAAGCAAAGTTTGAAGCAGTTTGATACCTGCAAAGGCCTTTTATTGCCTATAGGCTCTGTCACCATTAACATTATTCATATTCTACATTGGTTAAAATCTGATGCCATAAACCACCCTGCAGAAGGGTTTTCCTGTCTGGAGGCTGGACCTGTTGTGCTGCTTCAGCCTTCCCCACAGCTTCTGTTCTACCACCCAGCCTCCTGCCCCACTCTTGGAGCAGGAGTCTGAAGGTGAGCATCACAGATCCTGGGTGTAAGGGTGTAGCACCTATCTCCAGGAGAAAAAAAGTTGGTTTTAGACCTCCACTATAAAGTTCTGACTTGAGACACCCCAGACCACCTTGTCACTGGTTCAGGAGTCTCCAGTCTTTGAGCTGTTGGGGCAAATGCCTGTAGGGCATTAGCTACTTTCTGGGCTCCTGACTGGAAGTCAAGCAGGGCCCATATCTGAGACTGCTGTCGCTGCTGTAGGCTGATGTTCTCAATCTCTCTCTCCTATGGGTACTTGGAGACTGCTTAGTGCAAATGGGGCTATAGTGAAGGTGAAGTAAGTGGCTTTGAAAGCAAGTGGCTGTGCTTCAGTTGTGTAAGGTGCACTGTCTGGTCTGAAGTGTTCTGTGCTGAAGTTATGTTTTTCTTCTCCATATCGGATGAGGCCTTGACCTGGTTTAGTGACAGATATCCCTGCCTATGGCAGGGGGCTTAGAACTAGATGATCTTTTAAGGTCCTTTCCAACCCAACCCATTCTGTGTTTCTTCTATCTGGATAGCAGGCACTGCAAGTAAGGAGACTGAGTTCCACTGCACTTACTGCAGGGGTAAACCAGCTGCATCATGGTGTTTGTAATTCCAGCATGAGATAACAGTGGAGGCAGCAAGCAAAAGGAAGGTCTTAATGATGCATGGCTTGTATTTGTTAAGTGCTGAGCCCATCCACATCAATGATAACTTAGTACTTTTCTGATATTCACTTGTGTTGTGATGATGCCTGATAGACTGTCTAGAAAGCCATGGCTGTGGAAATATGTTCACATGAAAGCTGGAGGTTTTTCTTACTAGGGCTGATCTTGCTGCAGATTATGAATGGAAGAAAGGAAATTATCTGCCATATGCTTCAACATATTCTAGACTTCAGATGCTCTGAACACATGGTCTGGAAAACAACAGAGGGTGTTTTCCTTCCCTAAAGCCAAAGAATGCCTGTGGACCACAAAGCTGTCTGTTTGGGGTGGTGTTCTGAAACGCTCTGAACCTGCTCATCTGTTTTGTTCTGTTGATGGCTCATGGACTTGGAATAAGCAAAGGCTTATTTTTTGGCTTTGGCAAGCAGCTAAAGGGGAGTCTGCATATAGAGCTTTTTTTCTTTACTTGCCTTCACCACTCACACCATGTTAGTCAGCTGGTACACAACAAATCTCTAACGCTGGTGCTGCCTGCTGTGAAAGGATCATCCTAAACAGAGGCATCTTCTGAGGAATCACAGCTAAGGTGGCGTTCTTCCATCTGCAGGAGAAACATACAGATCTCAGCTGATATCATGGCTTACTGTAGCTCTTGCTATGATTTCTTGTGGTTTGTCTTAGGTAGATCTACCCACCACACAGCCTGGCTCTGGATGGGTGTCATAAAGGTGCCTGTTTAACAGCTCTCCACCAGCATGAGTCTAACCTGACTTCTCTACTTGTCTGGGGCCAGCTTACTTTCACTGATGCCCTTAGCTTGGTTCTTAAATTAGACTGATTTGAATCCTCGAGCTTGTGGAAGGAAATCTGCTGCTGATGCTGTGTATTAATTAAGTTTGGACTGTTCTCCTCAACACTGTTAGAAGAGATTTCATTGCTTGCCCAGTCATAATCCTGCCACTCTTGGACTCATCACCTTCTATAGATTTCCTTCCTTCCTTGGGTTCCAGCTTTGCTGTTCCTATTTTCTGGTTATATTAAATACATGAGGAGCCACACCTGAGACTGTTATCCATGGATTCTCAGTTGTGGAGGCTTAGTTGGGTTGGGGTGCACTTGTACAACTTTTTTTTTTTCCCCCTAATAAATAAAAGAGAGAGAGTAGCAACCCTCTCTCTTGAAATACTTGAACAGCATCAGATTAGTTACAAAAACGTATTACCTTTCCCTACCTACCTTGTACTGCTGATGGAAATGCAGTGCTATACAGACAAGCTTAGCAGATCTTTTCAAGCAGCAGAACTGTTTGTGTGTGTGAGAATTTCAAAGCATTGATCTTTAGCCTGCCTATGAGGGCTCACCACCAGTGGTGAAAGAAACAGTTTGAATGAAATAGCACAGAAGGCATAAAACTCTGGGTATGTTTCTTACTCCTAATGACTAAAACTCTCCAAACCAGAGGCTCACAATTGTATTAGTTGTGGGACCCTAAGCCTGGAAAGACCTGTGAAGAGCAGTTGATGTTGGGTACCATCAGCCAAGTGCAAATGTTTGCAGGATAGGAGTCTGCTTGTGTGGCTTGGCAGCTTTTGAAAGTCTGTCTACTGAGGCAGAAGTCCAGTTGGGTCTATGAAGCTAGGTGTGTTAATAGTTCCACCAAATAAGTAAACCCCCACCTCTTCAGGTTATTTAATATACTTCAGAGATGAACTGAGCTGCCTCTCCAAGACTTCAGAGCTCTAATTGTGATATACTAGGCTTTGAACTACCTCTTCTTGCCTCGTGGAAAGAATGTAGGAAGAGTCAGATTAGATTTGGCTTCTTGTGTGTGATATCTTAGCTTCCAGCACCAGATGTTTTAAAGGCAGGCACAGGAAACTTTGCAGGAGGCAGATGTTTTGATTATTGACCTTCCCCATGACATTTTCTAAATTTTAATAATTTGTATTATGGTTGTAGCAATAAACTCTGTTCAGGGATTTAGAACCTGATAAGTGAGATTCCATACTAAGCAAAAAAGATTAAAGCTATTTCCTCCTGGAAGAAGCCTGCAAATACAGCCCCTGGTAACATAACCTGCCTTTGTTTTTAAAATTCAAAGCACAGTGCCACTTTCAAGGTTGTTTTGGACTGGTTCTTTAACTCTAAGCTGAAAATAGCCTCCAACAGCAATATATCTGCATCCCCTTGAGCAGCACAAAATAGGTTGTGCTTGTGGTCTTGCCTGGGTCCACACAGGCAAGGTTCTTGGTGAGTGTGTGTATTCCATCATCTGGGTACTCCTCTAGTTGCTATGGACTTCTGCATGTTGAAAAGATGGGCCAGAGAGGAAAGGATGGTCTTGCAGATGAGCATATTAAACACTTTTTCTTGTGTATTGTGACTTGTTTCATGGACTGAAGTGTCAAAGAAAAATTCTACTTGAATTAATTGCCTCTGCAATACCTTTAAAGCTTTATAAACATGGAGATTTTGCTGGTAAATCATCTTAAAATAAGAAAACTCTAATGCTATAAGCAAGCTTATAACGACCCTTTAGTAACACAAAACTGATCTGATCCAAACCCCATCAGAGTAAAAATATGTCCAACAATGCACCAGGCTTTGACCCTGTAGCTTTCTGTATTTGTGTGTTCTGGGTTTATCCAAACAGCGAAAGGCTGATGGGAAGCCTTAGGTGGATCTGCTTGCTTACCTGAGTTACATGAGGGTGAAATCAGGACATTTGTTTCTCAAACCCAAATATTTCTATGAGAAGACCTGGGTGTGTGCATCTTCCTGGAAAAGGACAGAACTCTGGAAGCTGAAGCTTTTCTCAGTAGCTAGCCCTATCTGGAGGCTGTTCTTACAGCCAATCAGAACAGTATAAGGCATGCATTAGATAGAATGGTTAGAGGCAAAACTGGCAAATCTGGAACTAAACACAGCTCACATACGCCTGCTACAATGCTAGTTTGCATCAAAGGAATTTTGTGTCACTGTAAGTTGTGTCCAAATTTCAGTGTTAAGCTGTGCTGCACAAACTGAAGACATTCACAGATGTTTGCAGTTCTTACACTTTTAAACATTACAAAACCCAAGGTTTTTTTTATTTAGCGAGTTGCTTAAGGTTTTCTGGTTTTAAAGCAGGCAAAGTCTCCCTGTGGCATCACTCGAGACTGACTATTCCTGTGATTAAAATCAGACACCTGTTTGAGACAGAGCTGTGTTGAGGTGAGTCTGGAAAAAAAACTTGGGCCCTCTCTGTACAGATGTTGAAGCAGAAGGTTAATCACATGTGTATTGTCAAGTGATTCTTGTAAGGCCACTTGAGTGACTAATATAGGTTAAGTGCCTATATAAGAATGTTTGTAATGCTGGGGACCACTTTTTATTTGCTTCATATGAATCTGATTCTGCTCCCCACTGTGCACTTATCCAGCTGTTGTTGGAGACACTGTCTGACAGCTGGAGCTCGGTCACTACTGTGTGTGGAACGAGAAAAGCCACAATCACCTGAACTTGTCTTCCTGTTGAATATTTTAGGTTGTTTATACACAAAACCATATTGAAAATCCAGCCTTGATTGCTGTCCATAAACTGCTAAACGAGAGAGAGGATCCCAGCACAAATATACACCCGCTTAAAGCCTTTCCCCTCCATGTGCTTGTTTCTTCAAACCTCCATGTGGTTAGAAAAGTGAACTTGAGCACTAAGACGTCTCAAATCTGCATTATAAAATAAAACGGAACATACGATCCCGATGGTAAAATATTATTTGCCAACGTGTTCCAAAAACCATGCTAGACAAAAAGCAGTAAAAGTATTCTTAAAAAAAAAAAAAGTATATAAAACCCAGCAGATGTGTTTTTCTGTTCTGGTGGAAAGAAAAAAGCCCCTACTCATTGGAATGAATGGGAGACTCAAATGAGGATCTGATGCATACAATATTTTCCCTCTTTTGGGCAAGAAGAGGTAGAGAAGGAGTTATTGAATGTTTACTTATGCATTTGTAAGTTTGAAAGCATTCCTTTGTTCCCTGCTTATAAACGTGATCAGCTGAATTTCTGAAGCTTGCCGATTTTGCAGGAGCTGATCAGTGTCCAGAGGGGCTGCAGCAAATGTTGCCTATATGATGCGGGGGGAAAGGGGGAGAGAAAGGGAGAGAACAGGTACAGCTCCTGAGGTCACAACTCTGAGCCGCATTTCTGGTTACTGCTTGTAGCACGGCTGGGCGAGGGTGGTCTGTGCCGTTGTTTTATACATGTGGGTTCAACTTGTTTTAGCAGTCAAAGTGTGTGTGTGTGTGGGGAGGTCTTTTTGAGATTATATAAACCTGGGCTTCAATAAATGCAACCAAGAGAACTTCAGTGTTGAAGACCTCGGTTGATATTTACCACTCAGAGCCAAGAGCTCGATTTGGTTTTGGAACCGAGTTGTGTGCACCTGAGCTACTTCAAACCTCTCACGTTAAAATCGTCTTAAGAAGGTTTGGGTTTGTTTATTTCCCCTCAAGTTGTGTTCTTATTTAATTTAAATCAGAGGTCTGGTAAACCAGGAGTAGGCTTGTATCAGTCGGAGTAAACTTCCCATCCAGCTTTGCTCTCTGCACAGGTTTCTATGCCAGCTCAGGGCACAGCCTGTGCCAGTTTCTTGCAGCCACGTTTCTGCTGAAGTGATCCGTGCCAGCCAGTGCTTTGGTGGTGATGTGTTGGGTTTTTTGCAAGTTATTTTCGAGGACTCGTTTATTTATCAAATACCGGTTATTGCAAGAATGTGATGGATGTGTGCTTATGTTTACTTGCGTTGTGAATGGCTTAAAACTTCAGGCTGCTAACAGCTTCACGGAATGTTACAGCAGACACTTCTATTTCTGGTACAGAGCTACCAGAAAAGTGAACTTTTGGGTGAGATCCCTGGGTAAAGGGGAAGGTCAGTTCCTCACCCTGACATTGATAATTTAAACCTATGCCTCTTCCCTTGAGACACCTGAAAGAAGGTGAGCTCTCACCATGGAAAGGAACAAAATTAAAATGTTTTCTCAAGTGCCGCATTTAGGTGTAGTTTAACTTTCTCATTGATATGTTCTCCTTAAGCGCGCGAGGAAACAGGAACAGTTTAAACTTGTGCTTTTAAAGGACGTAAGTTTTATCTACAATACTTATATTTCGTCTTGCTGGGAGCTGCTGAGATCCGTCAAGCCGCGAAAGTTGCCTCCGACGCTGTTAAACATCTAAACTGGCTTCCCTGTCCTTGTCACCCCGGCGTGTCGCAGCAGGGAGGGGATCCCTCTCTTCTGAACGGGGACGAGCAGCGCTCGCTCCAGCAGCCGGTTTTTGTTTTTTCCTTTCTTTTCAGCCCCGGGAAGCCAGGAGCTTCCAGGCGTTTGCGAGAACGGAGCCGCTCGTCGCGGCGCAGCAGTGGCGGGCTGCAGAGCGAGCCCTGGCGACGGGGGTGCGCGGCCCGAGACCCTTCCGGGCCTCGCTCGCTTGGTCCGTCAGCGGCAGCCGCCCGAGGCTGCCGACTTGGAGCCGTTTTCCTCGGCGCCACGCGCCTGCAAGAAAGCAGTTCCCGGAGCCTTGCGGTACATTTGTTCGGGTCTCTGCGTCGTATTCAGAACCGGGGACAAGCCTGCTGCGGAGGACCCGCTGCTGGAGGGGCCCTTCTCATCACCGAGGTGTCCTCCTCGACCCTTGCCGTGGATTTTCCAGAGCTGAAGTGCTCATCCCTTCCGGAGTTACACGGTGCGCGTTACCTGCGGCGGAAACGGGTCCGTAGACCGCACGAACCTCTGAAGGGCAAATCCCCATTAAGCGGCGATGGCTCAGGTACGAACGCTGCTTTTACTGGGCGAGTTTACATCGGACGCGTCGAAGAGGTGTTTACACCGTCGGCTTGAAATAGGGAGCCTCGATCAGGAGTTTCTCGTGTCAGAAGCACTTCCAACTCATGTACTTGGTCTGGATGACCTCCGGAGGACCCTACCATTATGTCACAAGATACGCTGCAAAGCAGTGAAACTTAGTCTGGAGGGGTGAGAGTTCTGCCTCCGAAAGTGCTTCCTCTGGCGGGGGTTGTGCAGCCCGCAGCTCGGTGCTTCCCGGTGGGAACGGAGCAGCCCCCTCCTCCCGGAGTTGGGAAGGGGGAAGATTGCCTTCGTTTGTTCCTGAAGTGCAAAATTGCAGTGGCAGCTGTGTAGGGTGAGGAGAGTGCTTCTCCCGTGACCTGCGGCGCTGCCCTCTGACCCGCCGTGGATCCCGAGAAGCGGGAGGCTCTCGAGGGCCTCGGCACACGAGTCCCCANGGGGAGGGGAGGGGGTCCTTAAAGCGACCGAGCTGAGACCGAAGTAGCATCTGGGACGGATCAGAGCAGAGCCACCTTGAACGCCTTCCGGGGACAGGCTCGGCTTTATCCCTGGGAGCGAGCGACTCCAGTTATTAGGGAACAATTTTCTCCTTACGAATGCATCGGCCAAGGTTAGACCGAGTGGGAATTCCGCCCCCTCCCCTTCCGTGCGTGTCTCAGGTTTGAGAGTAAAAGCAGAAACGGTCAGAGTGGCATTGCCAAAAACGATCTTAGGACAAAGAGGGGGCTTTTACTCGAGGAAATGCACCCATGCCTGCTGTGAAACAGTCAAGAAACAATCTTCAGACTATCTCCCCATCGCCTGTCCACTTACATTTCACGTTCTTGTTTTCTCACTTATTTTCCCTTTCAGTTGTTTGAATATCTTGCTCTCTTTAGTTGGATCAGTTTAGTTTGTGCTAAGAAACTGCATCTCAAAGATGAAAACAAGGTCTCTGGAAGCTTGGCCTTCACTCTGTAATGCCATCAAACTGCTCTTGCTTTTCTTTACCTTGCAAACAATGCCAGCCTTGCCTTTGCTAACCTGGCAAAATCATTCGCTGCATATTTATCAGTCTGGGGAGGTGAGTTAGCATGGTAAATATCCCTGAACAAAGATCGTCTGAGGTGTATTAGTTCATCTGGTACCATGTCTGTCACTTAAGTAGACAGAATAATTCGGAGTCCCAGCTCTGCCCTTAGTCGTGCCTGAATTAAGGATACATTTCCATGAAAGTTTTATGGGAAGGTTTTAATTTGCGACTTTCTGAGGGAGACAACTGCCTGAAACTCCATGAAAATAGTCTGGCATTGACTAAAAAGGTTCTTTTTGAACAGGGAAAAGAAGAATTTGGGTTTATTCCGAAATATAAATTATATTTTTATCCCACTAGGAAAAAAGATCATAAAGCAGGTTAAAGAGAGGAGCCGAACACGAGTGAAGGAAATCCTTGCGCTGTCCCTTTAACTACCGAACATCTGATTCCCTCATCTGGCAGATGGTCTCTGAGCACAGATTTGCATTCATTGTCCTGAAATCTGTTTTCGCGTTGGTGCTATATAGATTTTAGAGGCAGATCTATACACCGATCAGAACACAAAAGGGCCGGGAGAAAAATATCTCCAAGGCAGAGACGTTTGAAAAAAAATCGACACTAAAAGCAGGCGCAGGTAGCGCCTGGCGCACCGCGGGCTAAGCGGGAACAGCGCCGGCTCCATTTATGGGGAATTTTGCCTCCGTGGGATGTTATAAAAAGTTTAAAGGCTTGGTCCTGACAGCTCGCCCACAGTGAGAACTTCAGCCTCTGGTGACTGCAGTCTGTCTCTCTCCTCCCTCTGGCTGGGGTAAGCAGTCCGGACACACGCAACCCCTGCAGGCTCCACGACCTGCTTCGTTCCCCCCGGAGCACTTTGGATTCACACCCCGCACTCACAGGCAAACCGGCGCTCGCTTTGTTACAGAATCGATGAACCATTTCGGCTGGAAAATACCTCTAAGGTCATCGAATCCAACTACTCTCCGACTCTACTGAGCCCGGTGCTGAACCGTGCCTCTCAGCACCACATCTCTGCGGCTTTTGACCCGCGTGGCTCGGAGATGTGCACGGAAGGCACGGAAGGTCTGCCAGGAAGGTCTGGGTTCGCGGGAGTTCCTGCTTCTGGCATAGTGCAGATGTGAGGCGGCAGGGCCGCTGGGTGCGGGGCTGGCAGGCTGTGACACTGGGTGCGGGTGAGGGATCCGTCCCGCTTGTTGGGTTCCCGGGGCCGCTCCCGCCCCGCGCTGAATGTGAACCGACAGAGCCGGGAACGCGGAGCGGCTGCGGGCCGAGCGGCGGACAGCCAATCAGGGACGGACATGCAAATGAGAGAGCCTAATATGGGCGCGGGCCCCGCCCCCGCCGCTGCCGTCTGTGGCCCATTCATGGTGCGGGGCCGGAGCGCGGCCCGGGCGTGCGGCGCAGCTCCAGCTCCAGCCTCCTTCTGCAGTCTCCGTCCCGCTGCTCGTGGTCGGCTTCAGTTTTTTTTCCTCCTTCTTTTTTTTTGTTTTGTTTTGTTTTGGTTTTGTTTTTTTTTTTTTGGTTTTTTTTTTTTTTTTTTTTTCCCTACCCTGGATTAGGCAGCGATCAACCCTTCTCCCTCTGTCTGTTGAGAAGCAGGTGATCCTTGGTAACAGCGATCCGTTCCTGGATGCAGTATCCTCGTCTGCCTTTGAAGGATGATGACACCAGACAAGACTGAAGCAGCTTAACTTTTACTCTGCAAGAAGAGAAACTTTTCCCCCCCTTGTTTGAAGGCATTAAAAACACATAACATTTCAAAGCAGAATTTGGTTTTAAAGCTGAACTCCACTTTTCTGGGATTTGTGCGTTAATTTTTTCTTCATTCTTTTTTTTTTTTTTTTCTTTTTTTTTTTTAAAACCTCTTTTTCTCCGTCCTTATCTCCCAAAAGGAAACTGTTGCTAGTTGGAATAGACTTTTTAAATGTTTGGGATTCAAGATACTTTAGGAAGAGGACCGATTCTGAAAGATAAATCTCTAGGTTCTGAAATGGATTCCGTCAGGTCCTGGGTCAGAAACGTTGGGGTTGTGGATGCAAACGTAGCAGCACAAAGGTAACCATCGCTATTTCTCTCCCACTTTCCCCTCGCCTTTAAAAAAAAAAAAATCTTTAAGCAAACCTTTTCTTTACTCGCTGGTGTTATTTGCATTTGGTATTAAATTATTTTTCTCCTTTTCTGTCCTCTTCCCGGTCTCCTCTAGTCAGTGCTAATTCAAGGTAGTACATCTAGGACTAGGGTAAAGCTCCGAACCTGCTGAGTACCGAGTCCTAAAGCCCAGTGCAGGGCTCAGCTGTCAGAAACCTCGGACCATTCCTTCTTCTCCTGCAGAAAGGAGGGCTGCGGGGAGGTGGACTCGTTGTACCCACAGTACAGGCTGCTCCAGCCCGTCTCTGGGGCAGACAGTCGAGCAGGAGTGGACCAAGTCAGGATTCACTTCCCTGTAGATCGCCCTCCGCTCCGTCCTTCCAGCTTATTTTGTTTTATTGAATACAGCGATTATGCAGCTCCTGAAATCCTGACCCGGGGATCCAAGGCTGGTGATCAGCATAGCACAAAGCTGGGCAAGAAGTCTGAGCCTGCAGCCTTCTGCTTGCTTGCGGGAAGCACCTGCCTGGCCTCCCGGGATCTCTGCTGAGCCGGAACGCCGGTCCGCACACCGAGCTGAGTGCTTGGCTGATGGTTCCGCACTTGTTCGACGGGGTCAGCTCCCAATCTGCGTCTTTACTTTCTCTTCCCAGCCAAGTCGGCACAAGACTGTTATTTTAGTCTCTTCCCATACAGGGAAAGACGATCTTTAAAACTCCTTTTAAGTAAAATACTCTTCTCTTCACTCTTCACTTCTTTTAAAAAAGAAGGAAGGCTAAATTTGTCTTAGGTTTAGGTTGGGGTTTATTTAGTATAGAGACAAGGTGAAGAGCATCTAGCAGCAGATGGGACTTGACATGTAACACAGAAATCGTCCATCTATGCCCCTGCGCACGGCCTGAGCGTGTTTTCCCGAGCGCTATGGGAGGAGTCATCAGAGTTTTATGAACGTCAATAGCCGGTTTAATAAATACTGGGGGGGAGAGGGGGGCGGACGGGGGTGAAAGAGATATTTATACCTGGAAAAAAAATGAAAGTGAAAGGAATCAGCTCCTAAGAAACCTCCAGTTTGTGGGAGCGATGCGGTCGCGTCATTCTGGTGGTGGCACTGCTAGGTTTATTCAGACATCTGTAAAACATACCCAGAGGTCCTAGTTCTTACCTGGGCAAAAGGAAGCCCCCGGGTAGGTGCAGTTGTGATGCGTGTGGTAAGTTCACCCGCGCCTCTTTGCCGATGGCAAACACAGGGAAGCATCTCTAGTTGTCCAAAAGAGTCAAATACTTTTGCCAGTGCAGTGGAGCTGTGTTGGAGCCTGAAAAGGAAGCTGTTCTGACTCCAAACTTGTCTGGCAGATAGACTTGATTTGTCTGTTAAATTACAGAGACGTGTTCATGTGCACCTATTCTCTGCAGAAGATAGAAATTGGCATCAGGGAGAGGGAGCTGCAAGAGTGTCACTTTCCAAGGTAGCTTCAGTTAGGGATAGCGTGGGTAGGAAAAAGCGTTTCCATCTCTCCGACCCGAGGATAGTGTGGGAAATGTCGCTGCGCTTTCTGTAACCAGGAGCAAGATTTGTCCAAGGGCTGATTAATCCGAGTCTAATTTCCACACACATACACACACACACACACACGCATCTAAACCAGAAACTGAAGACCCAAGACCCAGGCATCGATTCAAATCTATTAGTGACTAAAAACTACATGGACGAGTTTGGCTGTTGAGGAACTAATTGTTCTCAGTTCTCTTGCCCAAAATGCAGGTGCCTCAGGCTGGCAGGGGCTGTTGTGAGGTCTCTCGTCTTCTCCTGCAGGAAAACTGAACGGTGCTGGGGTGTACAGGAAGCACCTCCAGACTCTGCAGTGTTATCTCTGCTCCTGCCGCATGTTGCACCCCAGAATCAGTGTGACGGGCACAGAAACAAACAGAGGAGGGAGTGAAACACTTCCTGCTTTTAGCAATAACGATCCCGGCGTTCGGACTCTGTGCTTGCAGCACAGCGGCACAGACAGCGGCGCCAGGCCGACCCCAGCTTTCCAGTGACAGCTTCAGGCGTTCCAGTGACAGCTCCCACCCCTGCAGTGACAGCTTCCACCACGGACATGGCCCCTTCCTTCCCGTGCCGGCTCCGCCGCCGCCGCTCCGTCCCGTCCCGCCTCGGCCGCGGAGCCGCCAGGCCCGCCCGTGGCGGCCAGGAAGCGTCCAGGTCGGAGCCACTGCTGGCGAGAAGTTGTTAGTGACCTCTGTGGCACCGGCACCAGGAGGCTTCTCGGTTTTCTGTGCGCGTGTCCTGCCTTTGCTGTTGTCGTTTTGCCGTTATTCTGCACAGCCTGGTAATGCCTTTGTCTCTCCCCCCACCCTGTCCCGTCTGTTTCCTTCACAGCGGTGTAGCGTTGTCCAGAGCTCACTTTGAAAAGCAGCCACCCTCCAACTTGAGGAAATCCAATTTCTTTCACTTTGTTCTGGCTCTCTACGACAGACAGGGACAGCCCGTGGAAATAGAGAGGACAGCTTTTGTGGACTTTGTAGAAAATGATAAAGTAAGGCTTGTTATCTTCCTTCCCCCTCTTTTCTTCTCCAGGTCTGATCTTTTCTTCTCCTCTGTCGGGCTTACAACTTTTAATACCTGCTGCCCCTAACAAAATACAACTAGTTCGTGGTCAGAGCATCGGGTGCTGTGGCAGAGCTGTTAACCTACGTGCTGCCACATTTGCAAGCCTCTGCTGTACTGGGAACACAACGGGGATTACATGTACCCAGTAAAAACAACATTGGAAAAAAAAAATCAAAGGGGACAAATGCGCCATTCCCCCCCCCACCCCCCTGTTACCTACCAGATCTCACAAGTTTTATTAGTTCCCCAACAGAAGTGGAATCTGACCTGTAATCCTTTGTAATATCTGTTGAGCTCGATTATAGGTATGTCCTAAGACTCCAAAGTCAGTTGCAGGACTTGAAAAAAACATTTGCTTTTGGATTTGAAATCCATGTGTTAACCACTTCACAATGCTTTTACAGTGGTTTTCATAGTCATGGGCAAGATTATTTTAATTAAATAGGAGGCTCATATATAATTATATTTGAGGAAATGACAGTAAAAAAAACACACAAGAGTCATCCCCGTAACACTACCTTCAGGAAATAAGTATCGATACTGGCTCAACACTATTGCAGAATAATGAACACATTAAAAACAGAACCCATGGAGCTTTCCCACTATCAATCTACTTTATATTAACTGACTACAAACATACAAATCCATATCAGTGTATTGCCATGGGAAAGTTGAGAGGACAGTAGCAAATAAGAGAGGAAAAGAAGCTCCTGAACTCCTGGAGGAGAAGATTTTAACAGTGTTTTGTAGTTTGTCCTGGGTCATTCGGAAGGTTAATATAGCCCAATCAGTGGCTTCACCTCTCAGAATTTTAATGAACTGTGTTGTTGCTTCCATCATGATTATCAGTTTTTGCATTTTAAATGTGTCAAGTGTAAGTTCTGGGAGAATTTTTTTTTTTTTTAATTCTCTTTCAGGAGCAAGGCAATGAAAAGACAAACAACGGCACACATTACAAACTCCAGCTGCTGTACAGCAACGGTGAGTCCCCTCCCCAGTCACCTTCTGCAGGCTCCACAGCAGGGCAAGGCTGTCATCGATTTCTAAAGCCCAGAAATTCCTTCCTTTGAAGCCCCTTCAGTGTAGGGATGGGTTCTGAACTTTACCTGGTGTGGATGGGCTTGGGAAACACTCTCGAGGCAGAGCTAAACGGTCTTTCTGAGGATGTTTAATCCGGTGCTGGATGGGATGAGATGGTTTTGTTCTGATGTTTGGAGAAGGTGCCTGACATGCGTTATTGATCGCTGTTCTCTCTCGCTCTAGGTGTCAGGACTGAACAGGATCTGTACGTGAGACTCATTGATTCGGTCACCAAGCAGGTGAGAAGAGCTGATACGTGCTCTGCTTTCTCTGTCCTGCCCCAACCTCTGCCTTCCTTTTCACTGCCCTACATCTTTTAATTTCTGCCACATTTTTGTCTGTCCATCTGTGTGCACACCTTATTTTTGACAACAGTTGGAAAGTAATACTTCAGGTCTCTTTTTGCCTCTTCTACAGATTGCAGGTTTTAAACAACCTTTCTGTAGAAGCTGCTTTCCCTGCTTGTAAAAGCTCTGGGGGAAGGCATTCATTTGTGAGCAATGGTAAAAAGCCTTCACCTCCTATCTGGTTATAGTGAAAAACAAAAAGCTCTCTGACCCTGTTGCTTTTGCCTTTATTTTTGTAGCCCATAACTTATGAAGGACAGAACAAAAACCCTGAAATGTGCCGAGTCTTGCTTACCCATGAAGTCATGTGCAGGTAAGAGGATTTTATAATAGCATATTGTTGAAGTGTGTGTCCATGGATGCTAAAAGGGCTGTTCCAGTGAAGTCCTAGGTAGAAAGAGTCTGATTTGGGGATTGGCTGTTTGGTTGTTGAGTCAGAGAGTCTTTATGTGGGAAGTCTTTCCTTTTGCTTGTGGAAATATTTGATTTGGGCTCAACATAGGTTATTTTAAAAAGATTTTTTTTTTTGTTTTACCTGGATGTGGGGAGTGTGTTTGTTTTTTTAAATATTTATTTAATTTCCCCCCCTCCCCTTCTGCAAGAGATTTAACAGCCCCAGATCCACAGTCTAAGCTGTGCTATTTTGGTTTAAACTAGGCCCTTACGTGTGTTGTTTAAATCCAGACTTTTCATACCCTCATTGCTTGCAAAATTCCTGTTTGCTGTTTGAGCAGTTGAACTGTCAGATTTTTACCTGGAAACCAAAAGGCATTCTTCATGTATTTTCTCTGGTGAAATATTTTAGTGTTATGAATTAAATTAATCATTAACGTTATTTTTGCTTAGCTCTATGCCAACTGAAAAAGAAACTCCTTAATCCTTCTTTTCTGTGTAAGCAAGTTTATGGACTTACACCTTTTAATTAAAAAAAAAATAAATCACCAAATCACTACCTTTAGCATGTCAAGTTAGAAAACTAGAGGGTTGAATGAGTTGAGGATGTTTAAAACATAATTTGTGTAAGTCTGAAGCTATATCTACTTTATGTATGTGCATCGTGCTTCCATGGTAACTTATTACTTTTCCTGTTCTTGTGTCATTAATTTTTTTCCCCCAGTAAGTATACCAATGCAAGCAGTAAGTGTTCTTAAATTGTGCATCCAATATGCCTTCGTAATACAAAAGGCAAACCCAATCTTGACCTTTATTAAACACAGTTTGTGATTTATTGTATTTGTGAGAGGGGGTTAAGCTGTTGGACTAAATGTTGCTTATTTTAATGTTACAGTTTGCTACTTGGTATCTTTATTTTAAAGTAGCCTTTTAAGTTGGTATAATAAGAGCAGCTTGTTTGGACAGACTTCTTGTCAGGGGAAAGTCTCAGTTTCAGTACTCGGCAATGGTGTCAGCTGTATTCCCCTACTTTTCAAGAGTACTGGGAATCGGAGGAGTGTGCAGTGTCGGTGTGCTCTGGCTCCCGAGGAACGCGAGCGGTGTTGCTCCCAGCAGCACTCACCCTATGCACAGACGCAGCCTCCGCCGTGCGGGGGAACGGCGGGCAGCCGCGTTGCCATGACCTGTGGCTGTATTAGCGAAGATTGAGGGTAGATGTGTTACTTTCTGGCACATCTAGGACTTGGATTTTCATTAAATATATTTGCTATCCGTCTCGTTGGTAGTCTTCACTGTAACTAGGCGGACGTTAGAGAAAAAAAGTCTTTTGAGTCGCTCTGCAGCTGGCTCCGGGTTCTGTTAAGATAGCAGTCCCCGTACTTCATCTTGCTTCACCCTTCCTGCCTAGCACGCACCTCTGTTTTAGCAGTTAAAACATTTCAGCAGCCCACCTGCACCTTCCTATAAAAGTATACTTCTTCAAAACAAAATTAATGTGGCTTTTCTCTGCTTTGCTTCCCGTGCTTTTGTGGTGCCACGGGCTCTGTTTATCTATTGTATACTGTGCTGATTGTATTCTGTGCTTGATTTAAGGTAGTGTTCTACCTTAACCAAATGCAAACCGTGATTCCCGTTATGCCAAACTCTCCTGCTTGATAGATTAGCCAAGGAAGAGTTGCAACTCGGGGTTGTCCTTTCCATGTAAAACGCAGATTAGGCAAGGGAGTCAAAAGTGCTCTGTAAGCTAGTCCAGGCGTTTGGTTTGAAATGTTGTGTTTTCCTAAAGCATCTCTGAAGAGGATGCTGTGTGTGCTCTGAAGAGGCATTACACAGATCACTGTGAATAACACCGAGGGAATGGATCCAGCTCTAGTTAAACTTGACATTTTATTTTATTTCTTTTAGATACAATAATCAAATCTTCCTCATTGTGCACTACTTAAGTGGCAGCATCAATTTTTAAAGCCCTTAGTTTAGTTTGCATTAGTAACCGTAGATAAAAATTTAATGTGCTGTACCCACTCTGCTGTCCAAAGTGATGCCTCCTGCTTTTAAAAAGAAAGGGCTGCCTGTCTTTCTGCTTCTGCTCTCCCACTCCCTGCTAGCTGAAGGCAGCTTTTTTTGGGGGGTATTTTTCTGTACCTAATCACACAGGCAGATATTCCTGCTGTGTCTGGAACTCCGCAGCTCCCGCTCTGGCAGTGACAGATGCATGCTTAGCAGGAAAGTTGTCTAAATATTGATAGGGCTGCAGCAATCTGTCACGCCAATTGAAAGTTAAACTCTCAATAATTGGAGCTTTCAGTGAGAGGCTCTATTTAGTTATTTGCGGATCTGAGTATTTTTTCTTTTGTTAATTTGAGTTCTTATGGCCCAACGTGAACTGTTCCTGTTAGAAGGGTCATAGAGTCATAGAATCCTTTCGGTTGGAAAAGAGCTTTCAGATCATGGACTCTTGTCTTATGTACAGAGTCCTTCCCCTCAATGGCTTGAAATGAAGGCAAAGAGCCTCCTCTCTAGGAATAACTTTTTTTCTCCTCTTCTTTTTCTTCCAATTATCGACTAAGAGGAAACTCGTTGTTATGCGGCTGCCAGCAGCCCCCTATGCCCCCAATGCTCAGAGGGTTAAAAGGTATTATAATTTGAACAGAAGTAGTCTCAGGGCCTACAGCTGGCTAATAACAGAGCTGCATTGAGTGCAGGCGAGCCCCACAGCTGTGACTTTCGCCACAAGGCTCAGGCTAGACAGGGCTCTAATCAGCTGGGCCAGGCGGCCACTGGGGCTGAGTCTTTATCGGCCAGATGGTGTGAATTTAGACACTTTTGTTATGCAATTGCAGGGAGGAGTTGGGGAGAAGAAAACAAAACAAAGGCCACCATGCTGTGAGCTTATTTGAGTTTGAAATTAGAAACAGATTTTTTTTTTTTTTTTTTTTTTTTTTTTTTTTTTTTTTTTTGGTGGGGAGGGAAGTTGAGGGCTGAATTTTAAAACCATTTTAGTCAAGTGTGAGGAAGGAAAGGATGGGAGCTTGGCTTGGGCATGAGCCTTCTGGATGACTTACTCTGTAGGTCTGGTGTTGTCTGTCCTACTCTTATGGCTTTATGTTTGCTTTTAGTGTTTTTCAGGACAGTTCCTGATGTAAACCATGGCATTTCCCAATGTAGACCTTGTTAGAGGGGGAAGTATAATAAGAAAAGGCATAGAAAATAGAAGTCCTAGGCTTATTTTAACTGTCTTTAAAGGCATGTTCCCAGAACAACACTGTAGAAATGTAAATATTGGTGAATTCATCCCAATATATTGCTTTAAGAGACTATTATCAGGTTGATCCTGGCCCACCAGAGCTTGGTGTTTTTGACTTAAACTGGAGCAAGTCGCTTCTGTTAGACAGCACTTCTGAAACAAACCCAGTGGAAATGTTAGTTCTTGGATGCTGCAATGAAATACTTGGAAATAGGGATTTAAAGATTTGAGAGGCACTTTTGCTAATGCTGGGCTAAAACATCCTCAGATGTACGGTGAACTAGTTGTTCAGTGGAAGTGACTAAATGCTTAGGTACTGCTTTCCCTTCTCACCACTCAGCTGAAAGAAAATGTTCAATGGGGGAAAAAATATCTATCACTGACAGAAATCTGCTAGCCAAGTGCAGTGAGAATGTTGGTATTTGTGAAATATTTGGAGATCATCAGCTGGAAGCCACAGCTCTAGAAGGAAAATTTGTAAATATTACAATTGTGAAGTTCCTGGCTGTGATAATTGTGCAAACTAAAATAAACCAAGAAAGCTCATTTCAGAACACAGCCACCTTGTACTCCAGTCTCACGTAACTTCAAGACATTTCCTATGCCAAGAAGTGGCCGCCTCTCCGGGAAGGGTATCAGAGCTGGGGAGATGTGGTGGAGGTGCTGTTGGTGTGTCCTGCTTGAATATTATTTTTTAGGACTGTCTGCATAAGTTACATCACTAAAGGTATCTCATTTGGTATTGCTGCAGGGAGAGGAAATAACTGCTGCTTCAGCTAGCTGTAAAAACCAAAGTGCTGCCAAAATACTGTAAAAACTGAGCTCCTGTGTGTTGTTATAGCAGTGTGTAAACCAGCAAGGTGTTTGCTCCTGGTTTTATTTCCACCTGCATTGTTGTATTGGATGTATCAGCAGTAGAAGCCAAACTTTCATTCTTCTGAGTGAGGGTTTTCAGCTTTTCTGGGGTCTATTGATTTTTTTTTTTCTTTAGAAGATATCTCCCATTTTGTCTTTCTAGTACAAGAATAAACAATCATTAAGCAGTGAAACGCATGAAAGATGTACTCAAACGAAAGTTTAAGTGGGTGGAGGAGAGAGTGGGATATTCTTAGCTGGTGTGAATTACCATAGTTGTGCTGGAGCCGATGGAGCTGTGACAATTTACAGCAGCTAGAGGGCCTGCCCCAGGGACTTTTAAATATTTAGTGTATCCTTTTATTTTCAAAGGACCAGCGTCAGTGAATAAGTGAAGGTTGCAGGCAAAGGGAGTGTAGAAATGTTGAAACAGAGCTGCTGTTCAAATAGATCTGCTGCCTGTAGCTCATCTTGCTGGGCCATTTCAGTTTGCGAACAGGAAGTTCGTGGCACTGCTGTAACTTAAGGAGAAGACAACTGCATCTGAAAGGGCTTCTGTTTGGGAAGATTTTTTTTTCCCCCTAAATGCTTATTTTAGGTATTTGCAATTGACTATTAGGCAAATCTTTCCTCTTTTGTGCTACTGTAGTGCTGAAAGTTCCTGTGGGTGTATGGAAAGCTGGTTCCCAGATACTTAATAATGAACAAATCAGTCACTGGAAGCTCAGTCAGGAGGCTACTGATAGTAAGTTCTGATGCCTCCTTTTGATGGACTTTGGACCATACGTAGTCCATGCCTGTCATGTCATTGTGACAGCTGTCAAACAGCACCTTGTTCTAACCTGTGAGCACATTGCTGTTCAGTTATGGCTGGGAACAGCCAGAAAGGCTGCAGGGACCCAACAGCCAAAATCCAGCTAGAAGCAGCCAGGCCCTGGGCACCCAGTTTTCTTGTTTTCCCTTGTGAAAGCCAAGCCAGGATTTTCTCAGTCACTCTTGTAGGCAAATCTTGGTTCCTGAGGGCTGCAGACAAGGCTTTTAGCTGGTTGCTTTGCTATCAGCTGTCCTAGAAATTCTCTCACTTTGCTTTTTTCTTTCTAGTCGCTGCTGTGAGAAGAAAAGCTGTGGCAACAGAAATGAGACTCCCTCCGACCCCGTGATCATTGACAGGTAGGAAACAATTCCTCTTTTTCCCACAAAAAGAACTCCAAATTATTGTTTGTGCTTTGGGGATGTCTCGAGGTCTTTCTGGATGGTTCACTGTCAGTGGCTGCCACTTGGGGCTGCCTGTGCTTCATGATTCTTTACTTGCCATCCCAGCACCTGGGCTTACCTCGAGAAAATGTTGATCTTGTTTTTTTACATAAAATTTTCTACAACTTTTATTGTGACCAAATATTTCCTGTATGCATCTGGAATATTTTTTGTCCTTTAAGGATATGATCCAACTGGATTATTTAGACTTCTCTTTCACCTGCGTGTGTGTGTGTGCCTCAGAACTGTGGTAAAATCTGGAGTTCAGCAGGGCTCATAAGGAGGCAATGAGCCAGGCAGAGCTCACTTACACCTGGCTTTAAAGACAGCCACTAGATTAGAGTTTAGGCCACAGAGGAAAGAGATGATGACAAAGCTGCACTTCTGTCTGGAGGTGGCATGGTTTAGTGAGCAGTCTAGTGAGCAGAAGCTGAATGCAGAGCTCCATCTCTTGTTCTCTGTCTCAGCAGTAGAGCAGCATCTAGCCACCACCTCCTTCTGTGCCCTTCACCCAGAGTGTGAGGAGTGAGGGACAGTCCTGGTGTTCCATCTAAAGCAACTGTAATGAGAGTTCTGCTCTCCATGTGTGTGCACAGAGGAGCTCATGGCCTAGCCCCTCACCTTCCACAGCAGTGACCCCTTAGGAGGTCAACTGAGGAGTCCATCCTCTGAAGCTGCACTCAGTGGAGCTCCTGGGTCTGTCTTTCAAGCAAGCAGAAAACTTTTGGAGAGGCAGGGATGTTCTGAACTAGCTGTGGAATCTGGGCAACAACCTGCCACCCAGTGCTGCAGTGAACTAAGCAGACACCCAGTTAGCCAAGTTCAGGACCAGCTGCTGCAGCAGCAGTGCAGGTTTTCCCCCTTGTTTCTTCCCCTGCTTCCTTGCTTTGTGTGCTCCCAAACACTGCTGCTAGATGCTGGTGTTGGTGTTCCTGTTTGCTGTTACAAGGAGGCTCAGTTCATTGGTGCTTGCCAAACCATGGAAACTTGGATCCCTGCTTATAAAGGAAGAAAGAGTTCAGTGGGAAAAAAACATCAGCCATGTTGTTGTTGGTTTTTTTCTTCTCCTTGAACAAATTCCAAAAGCTTTTATGCTGAATAAAACATTTCTGCTGTGACCTCTGCCCTGGGGACTAGATTTAGATCTAAGGACCTTGCAGTTATTTTTCCCTTCACTCTCGGAAACCAGCACTTGTCTGTATGGCAGGGAGCTGCTTCTCTGGGCTTTAGTGTGCACCCCCTCCCACAGGCAGGGATCTGTAGGGCACTGTTAGAGCCTTTGGGTTCCTGCAGTGTTCTAAGTCAGAATTACAGCACGGCTCGGACCAGGATCTTATTTCAGGATGCTGCCTCTTCTTTACCAGCAGTGAGCACAAGACTGAAAGGACCACCCTAGCATGTCGTCGTGGTTGTCCTGTGTGGAGGTTCTTGAGTGCTCTGCAGTTTGTGAGCTGATGGAATGAGGCCATTTAGCTCAGATGCTTTAAGAATCCTGGGTTCAATTCTTCCTGCTGTTAACCTAAACTTTTCCTAACTGTGCCGTAAGAACCTGCCAGGTTTTGTTAGGTGTTGTCTACTTATTTATCTACTTCTTTCTTGCAGTTGTTTCTGGGGCAGTGATGGATGGGACTGGAGTGAGCTGCTGGGCTGTGGGAAGCTCTGCCGTGGGTCTAGACAAGCACTAACCAGTGGGTGGAGGCATGGGGCCAGGGCTGCAGCTGGGCCAGCAGGGCTGCCCGGGCTTCACCAGCTGAGCTTGGCACGCTGGTTTCAGGAGCTGCAGCACTGGCAGCTGGTGCAGGCTGTAAGCATTTAGGCTTTCATTATTAGTTTTAAGGAAAACCTCCAAAGCATGAACACAGCTGCCAGGCTTGCTGGCACCTCTGTAAGGAAGCAGAGGAGGCTGGGTTCCAGTCCTGTGCTGTGGGGTCCATCCTGTCAGGGCAGAAATGGGGTGGCACAGCCAGGGGTTGTCCACTCTGCAGGCACTGGTGCTCTGGCTGCTGCACAGACGAGCAGAGCATTGAGGCCTCTGGGGCTGGTACCTCTCACAAGTGCTAAGGCACTTTAGGGAGGTCATCAGTGGCCAGGCTTAAACATTCTGAGTTCCTCTGTAGCATCCATGCTGTGTGCTGAAGTGCTCTGAGAGATGTCCACAGCAATAGGATTGGGCTTTCTTTCTTCTTGTATTCCAATCCTCCCCCCAGATCCCCTTTCCAAAAAAAAGGCAAGAGGGCATAGAGATTATCTTTCATTTCGAAGCATCTGGCTTGGGATAAGTGTGGACTTGTGGCTGTCCTGGGTTTTTTGGGTTCGGTTTAGTTTTGTTTAACATTTCTCTTGGCCTCGGCCATCAAAAAGGTTTTTATCCTTTCCAGCTCCCTTTCAAGCTGATCCCAAGGAAACAGCAAACAACAGAGGGATATTTCATACTGCTTAGAGGTGGAACGGCATGAGTGGAGAGGCCTGGGCCAAATCCCCACCAATACTTTGTTGCCCTGTCACTTTAGACAAGTCACTTAGCTCCATGCTTCAATTTCCCCCTGGTTACAAAGTGCTAGCAGTTGCCTGGCTGTGAGAAGTGGATTCAGATCCTTGAACAGAAGTTTTTGGGTTTATTTTTCATGTCTCTGTTGCAAGGAGGATTTCCTCTACGTGGCAGAGTTGAATTGCTCTTGCTCTGCTCTGTTCTCCATGCTCCTTGTAAGCTTGCCAAGGTAGAATGAATGTCTCAAATCTGTTGCTGCTTTGGGGTGAAGCTGGGAGCCACAGATCAACGCAGTCCTCTGCTCCCCAAATGCCCCAATCCCCCCTTCCAAGCCTCCAAATGCCACAATGATCTCTTCTCTTGTCCTAGGGAGTCAGAGTCCTTTGTTCACTGCTAAACCCTGCTCTCCTGCAAAGAGCTGCTGTTGTGCCATCTGTCTCTTTATGAATTTTTTAGCAGACTGGATGTTTGTGGGGAGTCAGTAACTCAAAGTGCACTTCCCAGCCATTTGACAAGTGGTTCTCCTGGTGCCTAATTTGCTTGTTTCTCCACCCCCTCCACCCCTCCACCCCTCCTTTTTAGGCAAAAGGAAAATTTCTTTACTAGTTTGCTGTCCAAAGCATCTTGAAATATTTGATGTGTACAACCACTTCAAGCTTGTAAACGGAGTGAACTGCAGGCTAGGTTGTGTCGCTTCATCTTTCTCTTTAATGTCAACAGACAACAGATTTTCCAGCAAGCTGGAGAGTCAAGAGAAGCTTAATGATCTCTTTGAGTGTGCTAGAGAAGTGAAGAATGGACTCACAGTTTGAACTGTGGAAGTCCTGGCTTCTGCTCCTTTCTGTTGCAGACTGCCTCTCTTTTTCTAGCCATTCCCCTAGTCTCTGTTTAACAGGAACCCAAGTGTAAGTGTCTGCTGTTCTACCTTTCACTGATAACAAAAAGACACAAGTGCTGACACTCGTGTGGAAATCCCATGGCCATTAGGGCAGAGACTGTCTAGGAGGGATTTAAAAAGCTCTCCTCCTGGACTGTTACTTGCTGCTGCCTGGGCTGAAGGCATTACTGCTTCTGAAACGAAACAAGAATGATGGAGTCTAAATCACTGCAGGTCCCAGGCCATGTGCTGTCACTGTGCCACTGCAGCCATTCTGGATGGAGCCCTAGGAGTGGAGTTATGGTTGTTTGGGGTGTGTTGAAGAGGAGAAATGTCACGGGTGAAGGCCTTAACCAACACTGAACTTTGAGGGGAGCATGGTAAAGCCTGAGTGAGGACATATACAATTTAAAGACATAAACCCTGACTATTGCTACTGCTGCCTGGAAGCCTTAAGAAAGTACATCCAGTGAAGACAGCACCCAAAGTATTTTAGCAATTTTGCATGAATCAGATAAGCTTCCATGGTGCTTTAGTGCAGCTTGGGCAGCAATGTGCATGAATTCCAGTCTTGTTAGGTTAGTTGTGCTTTAGCTGAGATAAAAACTTGGATGGTGCTGACTGGCTGAATCCTGACTGATCAAAGAGTAAACAGTGCCTGGAAACCCCTCGTCCCTTTCAAATGGAAGCTTTGTCTTTGCAATAAGGAGAATCTGCTCCAGTCTGTGTTGTGTTGTCAAGACCAGCAAGGGGGGAGGTTAATTGGCTCTTTGCCTTCCACTAGCACCTCTGGGAACAGAAACTGAGGGTAAATTCCCTGTGCAAACAGCACAGAAGAAACTGTGAGCGTGTAGAGCAGCACTGTGTGACATGGGATCTCCACCACCCAACTGTGTGCCAAAGGGTCTGTGCCTGCCTGCACCCATCATGCAAATGCCAACATTTCAGAGTTCGTGCATCCTACCAAAAGCATCTGCTGTGTATTTATGGCCTAAAATACTTTTCCTTATCACTTTTGCACTCCTTGGCCTCTGTCTAGACTTAGTTTTATGGACTTGTCACTTCATCTGTCCTAACCTTCTTTGTTACTGCCTCTGGCTTTCCTTTTTAACCTTTTGTTTCTGTCCATCCCTTTCTTGTGTCTGTCTTTCACCATATGTTTCTGATGGGACCTCGTATATTTTCTACCCTGTAATGATCCCAGGATTCCAGCCTCTCTCTGAAGCAAGTGCTTCACACCTGACGGAGGCCTCCCAGCTGATGTGTAGTGTTTCCTGCTTTCAGATAGGGGATGAAACCCTTTGTCCTGCTCAGAACATCACCCAAAATCCCCAAATGAAGACAAGGTTGAGATCAAAAGTACATGATGTATATCTGCAGCTTGCTAAAATCAGTTGGAGATGGGCCCAGGTTTTAAAGGTCTTGCCCAAGAAGATGTGAGAGAGAAAATTTGTGACACAGTGCAGAATCCAAGTCTTATGTGTGCCAGGCTGGATCATGTCAGCAGGTCCTGGAGCAGCATTTCCTCTCCTCAAGCGTACCTTCTCTACTCCCATCTTTCTTTCTGACTTGGATCTCTGTCATACTGCTCATCTTTCTTTTTCTTCCTTCTTTTTTTCTCCTTTCTTACCACCTCCATCTCTTCTCTGCTAATTCTGTTCACAAATAAATGCTTATTTCTCCATGGGCATTCCATTTGTAATGCCACATTTGGTGGCTTTTCCTTCAAATGGAGTCCATTGAGCTTGTAAATTGTATTGGATCAGTGAGCCCATAATGAGGCTTCTAAGTCCAAACAGTGCAAGTCTGCTGGGATTTTATTGTTCATAAAGCTTCTTCCCGGGGGAGTGATAGAGCCATTAGGTGTGTGCTGTGTTTAATATTTGGTCATGACAGGAAGCAATAATTTTCTATCTTTTACTGTGGCTCCTGAGTTGTTTTTAAGCAGTCAGCTTATTTGAGTCTTGGTAACTGTGAGCCCATTAGGCAAAAGCAGTTGCTCTTCCCTACTGGGTTTGTGTCTTTCCTAAAGATGCTATTTCAAGAAAATAAGCTAGAATGAGGTGGCAACTGATTTGCCCTGTGGTGGCTCAAATCACTTGCCCTCCTCATCAACTCCTTCACACCTGACAGGAGATGGCACAAAGCTCATTTCACCAGACCATGGTGAAATCCCTCACGCTGAAGGGATTTTAAGAGCCCTTTCCCCTCTGCTCGGTTTTTGGCATGGAAGCAGAAAATTCTGCTTCCTGGATTTTTTCATCTCTTAAAAAAAAAAAAGAAAAAAAAGAACGGAGTAAGTATTCTCACTGGAAAAGTGAATCTCCAGCAGAGTAAAATGCTATCATCGTTTATCACCAATCCTTTCAGTATTCAGGCTTTGTATCCTGCTAGGAAGATGCTCTTCTGACTCTCCGTCGTATTCCTGGTGCTTCTCTCAAAGAACTTGTCGGCTCTCTCCGCAGGATGTGCCAGCAGCGCCCCACGCTCCTCATGCTTCCCATTGTCGCTGCTGCTGCACCACCAAGCTGATTATTCTTGGTGTTCACTTGCTCTAGTTAGGTCTGTTCCTGTGCTCCAGGGGAAAAGTTTTCCACTAAACATTTTTCCTCTGGGTCCTTGCTTGATCTTCGCAGCTTTGTGCAAGAGGCTGTCAAAAAGGGAAGAAATAATTGCCTTGCCCTTGTGGCTCCGTCCCCAGGAGCTGTGTGGCAGAGTGCGGCCACATGATGTGCGTGTGCCTCAGCCAGACACATGCCAGATCTTCTGCGAGGTGCCAAACCTTGGAGGAAGATCATTGAGTGTTGGAAAAGGGGTGGCACAGGGAGAGTAATTACAGAGGCGTTTACGGCGGCTGAAAGGCAGTATGCAGTGAGCAGAAATTAGCTGATGGCATACAGAAATTAGACCTGAAGCTGAGAGTGTTGGTGCCAATACAAATTGGATTTAATTATTTCTGGAGAGCTGTGGCTAGGTTTTCTTATGCAACACTGATAAAAAGCTATTTCAGCAAATGTGTCCCGATTCAGCAAAGCAATTAGCACTTGATACTGTTTAGCATCAACATCAAGAAGCCTGTGCATAAATATTTTGTAAAAAATAAGTCCTGAAAAAGAAAAACGAAACTGCTCAGATTCCCACCTGGGCTTTTGGCTTGTTCCATGTCTGCAAACTTTCTGTAAGGGAGTGCAGTTGTTGAAGTTGAGTCTTGGGACTCTTGTGTTCACAGGAATCTAAAGCAGAAAGTGCTGCTTTGGTGGATCAGTAGAGAGAAGATGCCTCCTTCAGACAGGCCACTATCTTGTGGATCTGTCTGAAGCTTTTCTTCTGGACAGCTTTAAATGATCCTTCTGGTTTATAGCTACTAGAAGCTGCATTGCATCTTCAGACCAGATTGTGAGTATGAGTGAAATCATGGTTGGTGAGATCTTCCCTCCTTAGACACGTGGGTGCTCAGAACCTTGAGGAAAAATGATGACAACTTTTAGAGTTGAATCCATGCTGCCATAAATCATCCTACTTGATACTAACAAAATATCTGACCAGCCAAAATTCCTCCACTAAAGAGAGGAGAAAAAGTAAACAGTGTTGTGTCAGTGTCACTTGTTGACACAGAGCCCCCAAAAAAATCTCCTCTGGGAAATTTTGGTTAAAGGTGGTGTTTTGGTTTTTTCCCCTTCCCTTTATCTCAAGCATTTCCCAGCATTCCTGCAGGCACATCTGGTTCTCTCATTTTCTAGCTTTACTAGGTGCCTTCAGAAAGGATCCTTGTCAGTTCCTCTCTGTTTAGCCAAACGCCACAACAGGACAGTGGCCCAGCCTGATAACTTGCCTAAAATGTAGTTGCCCTTCAGAAGTAGTGACCTTAAGCCTCCCTGGCCAGAAGCAGCGCAGGCTGTCTGTGGACAGAGCTGATGGACCAGCCGTGGCCATGGCCCTGTGCAATACCTGCAGGATTTCACAGGCTGACAAAGTTTTGCTCAGCTTAACTCTGCACATGTTGAGTGTCTCTGTCACCATCTTCTCCTCCCTGCCCTCCCCAGGTACATTTCAAGTACACCTTGCACATCTCTAGTGGTCCTGGACCACAAAGTTAAAACTGAAGTCACTGAAAAGACAAATTTATTTGAGTCGCAGCTCTTCCTCTTCCTTAACACATAGATCTGAACTTGAAAAGATTCCGAGTCTGCTTCTCCCTGCAGCTGCTTCTAGCCCACGGGAGGTTTAGGTTGGACATTAGAAGAAACTTCTTTGCTGAAAGGGTTCTCAAAGGCTGGCACAGGCTGCCCAGGGAGGTGGCCGAATCCCCATCCCTGGGAGTGTTTCAAAAAGGCTTAGCCCTGGCCCTCAGAGCAGAGTTAGAAAATGGTTGGATTGGATGAGCTTAAAGGGCTTTTCCAACCAAAACAGTCCTGTGACTCTGTGATAACTTTTCTCCTAAATGGCAAAACATTTCAGTAGGTTCTGTCACTCATCAAAACTGTCTTTTACAATAAAAAGATTTTATTTATAAAACTTTGTTCCACCCCCAGCATGTGCTTGCCAAGTTCTATTTTTTTTCTACCAGAAAAAGTAGTCTCAGATTTAAAAGTAGGGGACAACTGAAGCTGGATTAAATCCTATGTGAAAATTTATTCTACTCTTATGCCCCAACTAATTACTGCTAATGATAGGGTCTCTTATTTCGAGACTGCTGGTTCTAATTGATGTTATTTGATCTAATCTGCTTGCTGGTCATTCAGTGGCAGCTGAAACATGAGATGGCTTTCGGAGGGCCTGAGTGAGAAATCATTTACTGCCGTGGCAGCACCACTGAGAAACTGACTGTGAATGAAAGTCCTGCTTGGTTCTGTGCAAACACAGAATCTGGCTTTTAGTCCAGTTTTGTCCGACCAACATTCATGTCCTGAAATCTCACAGCAGTAGCCTTATTTCTGTACTTCCAAGGACCAGACTGTAGAGCTGCATGGCCTTCTGCTCCAGGACTTGTGGCTCTGCGTTACTGCAGTGATCCCTGTGGAAGCTTCCTGCACGTTATCCGCCTGGACATCCACCAGAAACAAACCCTCAAAACTCCTCTCTTATCCCACAGAAAATTTCCTGTGCTGTGTGCTCCCATCTCTCTCCTAAGCCATGTTTTCTCCTGGAGTTCACCATTGTTTTGTCAGCCCACCCATCACAAAGCAGGGGTCACATCAACATGACCTTTTGCTGGTACAAGGAGGCTGCTAAATAATTCACATGGCCAACTTGATTTCGGGGTCCACATTTGTTTTTTCCACTCTCTTAATCAAGATGCTCATTTAATTCTATTCCAGCACCTGTTCAGCAATTAACACCCTACAATTTGCATCTTACCCTGACATTTGCTATCTTTCCAATTAGTTTTTATATCAGTATAATTAGGTAGGGTTATTACAGTGCATCAAGCAGGGTCGAGGATATTCCCAAGCCTTTAAGCTCTTTCCCAGATTTGTTTAGGGAAGCCACGGAGGGTAAACGGTTGATTAGGATCACTGTTTTTCTTCTTCATTCAGATCAGGAGAAAACTGTTTCCCCATGTGGCTCATGAAAGATCAGGGAAATATGTCAGTCTGTAAGAACTAATATTGTGTAGCTCATGACTTTTGGGGTACGTTTACAGGGGATTATGAGGGTTGGGCTGTGTGGCCTCTTGCAGTGGTCACCCAGGGGACATTGTGCTCTTGCTTTGTGTTGCACCCAGAAAACAGCAATAATGGTTTTAATTTTTAAAATCAGATTTTGGAGTTAACATGTAGGTAGGGGGAACAAATCCCAACTACAGGGCACCCCAACCATACTGAACACTTAGCTTAATTGGTAAAGACAGAGTAAAATGGCTGCTCTGAGCACCTCTCAATTTAAATTCCACAGAAGGAAGCTCTGGCAGTTCACCTGTGACTGGCTCTTGGAGTTAAAAAGTGTCTTGCAGCCAATGCACATTCGGTGTGGACCTTCCTCCTCCTCCTGCTTTGCCTGTAGCAGAAGAGACAGGTCCTTGCTGTTGGGTTTTGTCTTGGTTTCCTTTCAGTCTTCCCCCCCATCTGCTATACAGTGCTGACATAATGGAGACTGAGGTGCACAGGGAGGTGGGACGTGAGGAGATGAGATCTATTGTGTGGATCAGAGGAGAAATTTCTTTTCCACCCTCACACCATCCAGCTTTCCACGGTACTTCTTTCTTATGTGTGGTTTGAAATTATCTCACTCCAACTCCCAAATTCCCCTGTACCTCTCAATTCTGGAGGTGCATACAAAACTCATATTATCAGGAGGCAACATTGCCCTTGGCAAGATTGCAGTGAAGGGAAGTGTGGGATGGCAGGGAGATCACACCTTGCCTGGCGAAGAGGCGGATCAAACCCCAGCCCCAACCCCCCTTAACGTCTGGTGCATTGCTCCTGAATGTGGTTGTTATTCTGAGCCTTTCTGCAATATCCTTTAATGATACTCTCTAAACCTTGGTGGGGAGGGATACAGGGGGCCCGAAGGAGGAATCAGCCCACTCCAATTCCCCAGTCTGGAGAAGCTGGAGAGAAGCACAGATCCCATGTGCAGAGTTGGTACAGGCAGAGCTACAAGCTCTTCTCATGTTTTAAGGTGTACTGTGGGTTTAGCCTTGCTCAAATGAATATTGCTAATCGTAATGAGCATCACCACTCCTCACTGCATCTTTGTTTTAAATCTCTGATAGCTTTATGTGGGGAACTGAGCAGGCTTGGGAAAACAGTGTGGAAAACTGAAACTGGGGCAACAAAGAAGAAATAGAATGGGGAAGGATGGGGATGGATAAGAAAGGAGGGGAGATGAGGCTGGTTAATGGGAATGGTCTGATCAAGCAGCAGTCAAGCAAATTTTGAACATCAAATCTCATTGCTGTGGGCAGGATCTCTGCCTTTGCCATCCTCTCTAACTAATTTTTGAATTTTATCCCCTTCTGCTTTTCAAGATATCAGATTCATAACAATCAGTTTTCATGGCATATTGGTAAGAAATTAAATTCCCAAAGTTTCAGTAGGGCTGCAACCCCTCCCACCCTCCAGAATCTGTGAAAGTGCTTTTAAATTTTTTAATCACCCCCTACAAGAATTAGAAGTGTTTGCTTTCCTTGGGTGTTGTGCACATGTGTGTGTGCAAAATACTCAGATAAATCCAACCCCCACATGAGAAAATTTTATATCTGGTAATATTTGATTTGGGCTGAAAAACCAAGACTTTCAGAAAGAGGGAAAATGAGGCTGAAGAAATCAATGAAGAGTCAGAATAATTGCACAAAGCTCTTCACCTTGGAAATTCTTTCTTAGACTGGAGGGAAAGGCCTGAAGTCCAGGTGCAACTAGTAAAGATACCAGCCAAAGGCTCTCAGGTTGAAGTATCCTAACTCTGGGGAGAGGACTGGGTGGAGATCTACGCTGCAGGACTCAGCAGTGGTGCTTTATTTCATTTTGGTGGCATGAGACCACAGGACAGGAGAAAGCTGAACCTCTGCCTTGTGAACCTTTCCCCTTTCGTGAAGCCTTTGTTGGGCTTTGGTTACATTTCCAGGCTCATCTGTGTTAGGAGAGAAGAGAGAAATCCTGAGAGGTTGATTCATGGAGCGGGAGGAAAGGTTTAAAAGCAAAGCAGAAGATGGAGATGCTGCCGTTCACTCCCTCTGCTGGTGAAGGCATCGGCCCCAGCTCACTCTTGGTTTGTTCTCTGTGTGAGAGAGCAGAGCCCGGTCTAAAAATTAAGGCAGCATTTATTGCTTTGAACACTGAATCAGGCAGCACTGGCAGATAAAAACACCAGAGCGTACAGAAAGAAACAGGGCTGCAAAGGAGGAGAGCAGGAAAGAAAAGGAATGGAGTCTTGTGAGGGCTGTAACTGAGCTTGGAAAGGAGAACAGAAGGCAACTAGATGAAGAGATGTGAGATTCAGCTGCCCTGTCACTACCCCGGCTGAGATGATCTGTGTTACCTAAGACCTAAGAGTTTAGAATGGGAGTTATAATCCAAAGGTAATGTCTGACATGGACGGAACAGCTGAAAGGCAGCAGCTGATGTTACAGAACTTGCTGGCTGTCAAGGACTTTTGAAAATGAAGCCATTTCTAGCCTGTTGCTTTTGAATTGAAGAATTTTGCTCTAAATCATCTTGGCCCATAACACAAGTGACCTCTTTTCAGGAGAAAGATTGAAGTCAGTCCCAAGACGCTTTTCTCAGTGTCCACAGAGAAAACATACCCTGTAGTGCTCAGAGTGCACTCGTGGGGGCTTTCTCCTTGACTCTGAGTTGTGGGGCTGCTTGAGCAGAATCAGACTGTCCCAAGCTGGGCCTTTTCCATCCCCATTAGGTCACGCAGTGCTCTCCCCACTGTGGCCTGCTCAGGCATCTCTGGCTGTGTTTTCCCTTGCTGTAACTTGGTGCTTGCTTCTCTGGAGGCAGGTGTCCAGCACAAATGGGTGGTGGATTTGCTAGCAGAGGGATTTGTCAGCTACTCAATCTGCTGTCTGTAGGAAGGGAAGAAGAAACAAATTAAGAAAATTAGTAATAATATTAATATTTGCTAAATCTCTCATTTCGTGCACTAGCCAGTGTAACTGCTGCAGTGCTTCACGTGGAAGCCAGCAGGCTGATGGAGAAATATGAACAGAATTGTTCCCCTCCTTTCTTCCCAAACAAGAAGACAGCGACTAGTGAGGGCTCTTTGTTTCCTAAATACCTAAAAAATAGGAATATGATGTGTGAGCAGGCAAGAGGTGTACATCCAGTCTGTGCTGGCTCTGCTGCCAACTGTCCAAGTTTCTCTATGGGGCATTTCTCAAAGCTTTTAGAGTTGTGTTAATACAAAAGAAGTTACTCGGTGGATAAAAAATATTGCTGTGTGTGAAAACCTGCAGGGATCAGTTTGACCTCTTCAACCTCTGATTTATCAATGCATTATCAGACCAAAATGATGTAAAAATCTGCAAATCTTTTAAATATGTAAAAGCAAACTTTGGAGAAAATAACAACAACAACAATATAATGGCTTCAATTTTAAAAGCTGAGCCCAAGTTTAAAAGAAGACAGAAATCCTTTGGATTAGGTAGTATCAGCAGGGTATGTGATTCCTCCAGTTGTCCTCCTTTAAGTCCTTTTGGGATGAGTTCAGTGACTGCAAGCTGTCAGGTACAAAAGCAGTTGGCTGCTGTTTGGAAATCAATTAATTTGTAAGATGAAAGGTCATGCAAAATATTTGGGAATTTTGGAGGCACTGCAGCTGAACTTGGCTGGCACCAGGAGCAGCTGCGCAGCCTGTTGGATGTTCTCCACGAGCTGGTTGCTTGTGTAATTTGGGGGGCACATAGAGGGACTGGGATGGAAAAGGGGAACCTGGTGAGTGCTTTGCTGCCTGGAGCAGGTGACCAAATTGATTAGTAGCTACCGTGTTTTGGTCAAGGAGGGGTCAGGGAAGAAAATACGTGCGGGGAGGGGGCCAGGCTCTGCGTGGTCGCATTTTAACACCTTCTCTGCTGAGCAGGAGGCCAGCTTGGGGTGCTGAATTCCTCTCTGTGAAATAAATCTCTGCGTCGTGCAGTCCCAAGCTGTCAGCAACGGTTTGCAGTGATGGACTCTGAAGGAGGTTTCCTCCTGGTTGGCGGCGTGGCCGGCAGCCGCTAGGGAGCTGTCGTTAGCTCCGGTTTCGGAGCCAGCTCGTTAGAGCAGTGAGGGCAGGCACCGCCGCCTCCCGCAGGGGCTTGGCAGCGCCAGCCTAGCGACAGGGCTCTGGCTAGACAGCAGCAACATTGCATCTCCCTCTGCCTGCTGCAGCAGCCTGCCCAGCCGAGTGCTTGCTGGATGTCCACGGAGACTGCTTCCCCCTTGGTGGCTTTTCCCGTGCCCCCTTCCCCCGGGGTGAGGAGTCTGCAGCATTGCCAGTTTGTCTTCTCAGAATCAGGGCTTGGCCTTTCGATTGACACACTCACTCCAAAGGAAGTCCTGCCTGCCTTCCTGCCTGTCCTTTGCACCCGCAGCTGCCTGTGTTGGATGAGTTGTCACCTTCTCTCTGGACCTTCCTCTGCTCCCCAGTCCCTCCCAGCCGTGTGGCACCAGTCACACACCCTGCTGTTCCCAGCAGCCTCCTTGTGATTCATGAGACTCTACCAGCAAGCACTGCTGAGCTGAGCTCTTCTCTGCTGTTTGGCCTCTTCTTGACCTGTTCTGCTTTAAAATGTTTCTATGGTTTGGCCTTTGCCGGTTGGTGCTGGTGTGTCCACAGGCATGGTGGTGTTCTGTAGGCACTGGTATGGGGAAGTGTTGCACTATTGTTGAAGCCATTAGTGAGATCCCTCCTGTAGGATGTGTCCATATTCTCTGAAGAGATGGCACAACCCTGATACAACTCCAGTGTAGGCTAAGACATTTACAACAAGGCCAAGTTGGCTGGAGAGCAGAGTAGTTTGCATCTCACCAAACAGAAAATATGGCTTCTCCTGCTATTCCTCTGCCTCCCTGTTTGGTCATGCTTAGATCCTAAAGGGAGGTGGACTTGTATCCAGTGCTGCAGATGTGGCTTCCAGAATGCTGTAGAACTGACACCAGAAATCGTTCATACCATTCACCTGTCACCACAGCACCTCAGTTCTGAGTCCTGCTTTGCTCTCTCACAAGGGGCATCTTGGCTAACTGGCATAGATGTCAGCTAATGTGCACTGCACCGGAGGCACCAGTGGTGAGCTGGCACCTGGAGCTCGTTCCCTGCAGCAGCAGTGGAATGAGCAAGTCCAATTCACAAATATCTGGCAAAGAAGCACTGGCAAACTGAGTATTAATTAAACAGCTGATAAAGTTTCATTTGGTTCGTTTTCTCTGCAATAAACAACTAATTATATCAAAATGAGAACACTTCTGAGCATTGCAGCAGAATGGGATTGAAAGGAGAGTGGCTGTGCTGAGGACGATGCCACCCAGTCCTCCCCCACGCTGCTGTGCTGAGCAGGACAGGGGCACGGCGTGCTCAGAGCCAAGGTGTGGAATCTGGCCACGGAAAGAGGAGATGGTGTTGGATTGCTCAGTAAAAAGCATCTCTGTCTTTGGGCTGATGGAGGGAAACTTCACTCAAACACTTGACAGTGGTGGAAGGTGGTTGGTGCTTGAGGTTTGCCACTATGGGTGCACAGTTTTTCTCTCCTAGCAAGAAATTCTTGAAACTTGAAAGTTATTTTCAGTTGTTGGAAGGAAAAGAAAACACAAAGTTTTTTCCTGCCAACAAATGCCTGAAAGAAGAAGAACATTTGCACTGTAATGCTGCTTGAGGTCAAAACATTTCCTGGAAGGATCATAACTTGTGAGGGAAATCACTGTAACAACTGGTTCAGAAGCTTTTGGGTAGAGAATCTGGGGATCCAGAGACCAAGATAAAAATAAAATTGTGGGGCATGAAGGAGTAGGGTTGATGAGCACTCTTTCTGAAATGAATTTAATTGGTATATTTTGTAATATTAAGAATTCTATTCAGTTATTTTTTTCCCCCTTACCATTTGGATGGTTCTGTATCTTTCTTAATTAAGAACCACTTTCTTTACAACCTTTTAATTGAGTTAGTGGATTTTGCTTTCCAAAGTGTGAACCAGTCAGACTCACAGTGCCAAAACTAATCCGTGATATGGACTTTGATCTGGATGTTTGGAATGTGTGTCTGGAATGTGATCCTGTATGCTGAGGCTGACACTCAAGGCAAGGTCAATCTTCTCATCTTGAGGGGGTTACATAATTCTTTGGGATAGGAAGTCTGGGTTTAACCCTGGCACTTCACGGCTGTGTTGCAGTTTGTGCTGCTTTTCTGGACTGCAAATCTCTTCATCTTGACAGAGAATGTTTGTAGCACAGGGACTGAGGCAGGTCAACAAAGCAAGTGCCTGCATGTTTACTCAGAGAAAAAGCTGCCTTTCTTACAGCAATTAGCCTGCTCATCTGCTCACTCCACTTTTCTGCTCTGCACTGTCAGCAGAGAGCTCTCCTTCCTCTAGGTTTTGGGCTGTGCAGATGCTCACCAGCCTGCAAGTTTGGGGCCTTTCACCTTTTGCTGCTGCTTCAGTTATGGATGGACCAGTTCATCTTCTCACAGGCTTCTTTGAGCACAAGCCTGCTTGGCAGGAGAATGAACCTGTGTCCTCTCAAGGTCTCCTTCAGTGGTATTTCTTTTAATGACCCAATGCAATGTGTCCTACTTTCCTCCCACAACAAAGATGCTGCTGCGCTGAGTACTACTGCCCTGGTTGGAGCTTTCTGGGATCCACCTGGGAGCCTGTGTTGCAAGCAAGGTCTTCTCAGATGTTAGCCAGTGTGCTAGTTTCATGCATGATTTTTCTCTAAAGGAAACCATGTTTTTTGGTTGTCTCTCTCATCCTTTCTCCTCCCCCATCTCCTCCAGCTGAGTGTGGATGTTGTTTCTCCTCTGAGGTTAAGCTACAGTTAGAGAGAATAAAATAATGAATGCAAGGAGGAAAGGCAATTGGAGTTTCTTTTTAGCATTTCAGTTTTATTTCTGTCAAATGACACTTGAGGAGCTGGAGCCTGTTAATGCTCTCTCCAAGGAGCAAGGTTTCTTTTGAGAGAACAACTACAGGGAAATGCAGCAGCAACAACAAAAGTGCACCAGAATCCTTCAGACCTGGGCATTCTCCAAAGAGCTCTGGCTGTCATAATTTACACACCTTGCCTAATTCAGAGCACATGTCTCAGCTACAAGAGGCATTCAGCAGACATGCTGCTGTCTTCCTCTCAGTGGGCCTGCTGTGAGTTTGTCAGCAGTGCTGTTAACAATGACAAAGTAGTTCATCAATATTTTTTTTTAAACACCAATATCCTAGAAGCAGCAAAAATCTCGTGTGCTGTTCCTACACAGCCCTCTCTGCTGCAGCCTTAGGGTGGTAGAGCTGCTGCTGCTGGGTGCTGAAGCCCTGTTCTGCTGTGATCAATACTTTGGCAGCTTGGGTTGTTCCAGCCCAGTGAGCTGACCTGGGCTGCTGGTGGGCTCTGCAAGCTCGGAGCTCAGCAAGCCTGCTGGGCCCAGGATGTGCTGATCTGGAAGCAGGTTTGGTGCACAGCCACTGCTACTCCTGCATCAAGTTGCAGGTCTGGCAGTGTCCTTGCCCAGGCTGCCTTGAGTGTGGGGCTGGGTGGACGTGGCAGGCCTGAGCCTTCTCCTCTGTCTCCTGTGTGGGACACAGCTCGGGAAGCACTCCTGGATCCAGAGGCTCTTGCAAACAGGGTGCAGAGATATTTGAGCTGGCTCTGCAGGAAATCTGCCTGGATGATTCTGTTTCATGGAGACTCTCCTATGGCTGCAATATCTAATGACAACTGAACTGCACTTTATAATCCCCAAATCATCACTTTTGCTTAGCCATGTACCTTTGAGCTGCACATTTGCCTCAGTGGGACTGATGGGACTCCATTAGAAATTTATTGAAAGTAAAGACTGATGACTTAAAAGCAACAACAGCAAAATGAAATTTAACTTAAAAATAGTTTTGGATACTGGAGCAGTTTGACACAGTGAGAAATGGAGGAATGTGAAGTGAAAATCCTGTCTAGCCTGGGACTTGTGATGAGACTTGTGTGGCACAGTGCACTGCATATTCTGGAGGAGCACTGTAACAAGTGGAAATTGCTAAAAAGGCAACATGAAGGAATGTGTAGTACTACATGGCATGGACCAAGGGCATGTTTTTTTGGAATTTAAGCAAAGAAAATAGTCAATGAAATGCAGGCAAAGAAGCAGCAGTGCTTGGGGGTGTAGCCAGCCTCTGGCATTTGTTGCCAGTCAATAGCAAACAGAATTATCAAGGTTTATGGATGCTCTGTGTGGACGGGATATTGAGAGAGAGGATTTTCTTTCAGGAACAATGTGGCTAGCTGCTTGGTGAGTCCTGATGCTGGTCAATAATTGTAATCATGCATTGCAAGATTCTCTAGGAAGGTCCTCAGTGCTGAGCTGCCTGACAGGACTGCTTTTAATGTCTGTATCTGTCTTACTGCCAGCCTCTGGTGCTTGGCAAGGTAGCACTGGAGTGTGGAATGGGCAGTCTGGCAAATGGCCCCAGTGTTAGCTGATAAAGGAACCCTCAGCTATGCTTACCTCCTCCCTCCCCCTCCCCACTGCTTAAAGAGCTTGGTCTGACTCATGTCTGGCCTTTGCAACATGTGGTAAGAGTTAGGAGGAGGGGAAAAAAATATTGGGGGAAGGGTAGGATGGAAGGTTCCACAGAATTTAACAAGCCTGCTTAGAATTTATGCTAAAATCCTTTGGGGAATGCCTACTTCCCTCCACCCCTACCCCCTGGTGCCTGTGCACATTAAGAGCCAAGAACTGTAAAATTTGGGTGGAGGTGTCAGAAGAGATATGGAGATAGGGTTTGCAGGTAGAGCACATGAAGAAAGGGGTGTTAAAGGGAACACAAAGCTAGACTGGCGGAAGCAGTCCTAGGGCTGTTGCATTCACATCCCATGTGAGGGCAGCTGGAGGTCTGCTCCCCTCCCGGGCTGTGGTTGAAAGCTGATTGCGCTCTCTTGGCTGCAGTGTTGGGTAAGTGTTTGAAGGAATAAAGTGGATGTTGCTGAAGCCAAAGCTGCAGAGTCCATGGGGTTTTTTTCAATCCCATCCATATTTCTCAGCCCCATGGAAGATGGTTTGGAATTATTTCTAAGTACAAGGATTTGTTCAAGAACATGTCTTGTCTGCAGCAGTTTCAGGCCTGGCTTTACTTCAGACCTGCTGATCCAAGGTTTATGGGAATTGCTCTGGAGCGCGTCGCTGAGCAGGGTGTTGGTGCTGTGCTAGTGCAGATCCTGCAGGGAGGATTTGTGTTTTCTCTTCAATGTCCTGAGGACACATTTGCTTGTGTTACCTCTGTGTGGGCTTTTTGGCTGCTCCTCTGCTAATTTGTTGACATAGGAATATGACCATCTTTTCAAGCTGCATCTGCTTGTCTTCCTTCCATGGACTCTGCATATTTTCTGCTCTGTTTTTCCAAAAGCCACTGGGCCTGCATCCAACAACCTCTCCCCAGCTCTCCCAAAAAGTGTTTCCGGCAATTGCCCAACAGCCGGAGTGAGGCTGAGTGAAAAGAGCTTTTCTCCAGGGGAACAACTGTAACAGTGCCACAAGCTGGAAGAGCAGGAGCCCACCTCCCCAGCATGACCTGCCATCGGTGGAGTCCGCAGCAATGAAGTTTAAAAGCCAGGCCTTGGGGTACAGTTGCAGGGCTATAAAATCAGTTTGAAATCTTCTCACTTAGGACTTTGATTTGTGTTTATTTACAGTCCGTTAGTTTCTGATGGTGCAGGGCTGTGAAACGTGCCTGCCTCTTACTCAAGTGATGGACAAAGATGTAGCTCAATGTGCTGCTGAAGGTGAGCTGAGCTTGGCTGGCTTTTATGGGCAGGTAACTGCTGCCAGCTCTGCTCGGAGAGTCAGCTGGAGGAAAGGAGCAGTTTGAACTGAGGGCAGAATCACAGAATGGTCAGGGTTGGAAGGGACCTCTGGAGATCCTCCAGTCCACAGACGGGTTGGCGAGAGCTCATCCATCACCATGTTACTCATGCAGGTACCCTGATGGAACCCAACTGAAGGATAAACTTGCAAAGGATGAACTTGTGTGCTCCCCTTGTGCTTCCTGGGGCGTGAGCACAGAGCTCCTTTAGCACTGAGATCAATCTTCTCATGCAGTGCCAGATACAGCTCTTAATTGCCCTGTCGTAACGCGTTGCTCCTTTGCTAATAGTTTGAGTTATTTCTTTGTTAACCTTTACACAGCCAATAACAAATTAAACATCATTATCTGAGTTTAAAATAGGCTGTAAATCTTGAAGCCCTGGTTCATATTCAGGTACCTACAACGAGGGAGCAATAAAAGGGCATTTAATGACACTGAAATGCAACGTGGGAAGTGTTACAGGCAAAAGAGAAGAAAACAGGGCAGTTACGAATTGTCTGTGGGCAGAAGAGTTTACATAAATGACAATGTTCTTAAAATGTGTCTCTGGTCTAAGTGAGGAGCCTTTCTTCTCCAGCTGCAGGCAAACTGCTCCATTCCAATGCACTCAACTGCTTTGACTCTGCAAAATGAAGGAGCACAGTAGAATTTTCAACACAGTCGCTTGGTGTTCTGCAAGTAATATTGGTATGAGAGACACAGGACTGAGTTGAGAGATGGGAGATTTTGGTCTGCTATGAATATTTACTCCTTTGGTTTGACACAACCAGCTTCTCTTTGCCAAGAGTGCTCTTTGGTTCTTAAGCTGCCTGTTACATGCACCACATTGCCAACCTCTGCTCTTAGCATTGTCAGGCTGGGGCTGGAATTAGGAATTACAGCACCTGCAAGAGATCACAGAGGCTGCCCAGGGAGCATTAACGGGTGCGTGCACTGCAGTGATGGCTGCACTGAAGCTGAGCAGGACACTGTTGGTCATCTCAGAGGTCCAGAGAGGCAGCCTTGATGTATATTTATTTGTCTGGCTGTGGCCAGTTTTGTCCACAGCTCAGGAATAAACCAATAACCAGGTGATTTTCCTCAGCATTATGTTCCCTCCACTAAGGCTGGGGCAAAGCAGCTAAGAAACTTAGCTGTGTGCTTGGGATAGCAGTGCTGAGCATGTGTCTGTATCTGCACCCACCCCAGGCCTGAAAATCTGAGCACTCCATGTACCTCAGTGGGCAGACTTGTCAGCCAAGCAGCCTTTAGCACAGCTCCTCAATGCTGCTCGACTTAGTTATTTATTTTTCACTTGAAGGGACTCTGGAAGTTTGTGGTGCAGAGGGGCAGCAGGATGTCAAGGAGGTGGACTCTGGGCATCATTAAAGGTGTCAAAGGTCGTCGAGCTCAAAAATGACACACTTGACCCATTTCCTTACCAACTGGACCTTGAGTCTGGAGTGAGTTCCCTGGGGACAGTGCAGTGGGTCTGAAGCTGAATCTTCAGCCCTTCCTTCCCACGAGGTGTATAATTCGATATTTACAGCCTTTCTCTCCAACAAGGTCTATGGCACCTCAGGGACCCATTCCGTAAAGAATGCTGATTCCCTTTATGAATTTTTTATGGGGGAGGAGGAGCAAGAGAGGCCACAGGGGGGACTTGTGAAATGTTAATATTTTCTTCTTCTTAGCAATGTTGTGATCAGCCCCTCTGATTGTGTTTGCTAGGATAAAGTTGTCTGAATTTTCCTTCTCCTCTCTTGCCCCCTTCTCACCTGCAAAGCAAGGCAGGAACATTGCTCCCTTCTCAGATGGTTAAGCAATGCACAGATTTTTCATCTGCTATCCTCCTCCCAAAATACAGATGAGCAGTGGAGAAGATATTTTCCTTGAATACAGCCCAAATGAGCCTCCTTTTTTCTGCTTTATTTTGGTGGTCCATGGGGGTGGCACTCCTGGGACTGGGAGTGCCTGACTGTATTTCAGTGCAGAGGAGGAAATGAGGCTTTGCTTTTCTTCAGTGTCTGTGAGAGCACATTATTCAAGTTGTAGTTTTTCTTCTTCCTGTCACAAACACAAACAAATGTTCACCCCTGCAGCCTTCTTTCAGGTGAAATGTCCACCAGTGTGACTTTAGCCACAGTTTTCATCACAGAGGAGGTTTGGTGGGGGTTTTTGTGTTGGACTTTTTTTTTGGAGGGGAAGGGTTTAATGTGTTTTGTGGCAGTTGTTTTGGTCTCTTTAAAATTAAATATAATTTAAATAAATCTTTGACCTTTAGAGGTCACTTCCAACCCAATGCATTCTATGGTTCTGTGGTAAGTAAACCTGATTTTGAGCCATTTCTTGGTGGGTTTGGGTTGTGGGACAGTTTTCTTCTGCTTTGGATGGTCCATCAGTAAAGTAAGGGGAACCACTGATGGTGACTTGCTGTAGGAGAATATTAGTCAAGGGTCAAAAAGGGGAAAAAGCTCCCAAGCTTTCATGGGTGAGAACAGTCAGGGTTTGATCTGGTGAAAGAAGGGAAGTGGTAATACAGGGGGCTCAGATGATAATTTTTAGAAGAAAAGCCATGATGAAAAGTGTGTGCAGGGAGGTGCACATCTAAGACTTTTTGGAGGTGGCTTACTCAGGTTGATGTAGGAAGCTGATGAAAGAAATATTGTGTTTATTTCCCATTCCAACTTGTTAAACACCTTTGGGAAGACAGAAAAGATCTCCCAGTGTTTTTTATCAAAATAACCTTTAATCTGATCTCTGCGACGAGCCACACTGCAATCTTCATGCTGCATTGGTTGACTTTGTCTTCCTTCTCTCTTCTTTAGTATGTTCACTTGCAAGTTTGCATAATAAACCCTATGGAGAGCAGTGCTTGTGCCGTTTATTGCCAAGCATGCTTAGATTTCTACCACTGCTTTGCAAATACTGGCAAAAGGGTTGCTGTACACTGAGATCTTATTGGGAACAGTCTCTAGCATTAGCAGAGAATAAGGACAGCTGTCTAATAAAATCAGCTGAATATAAAAAGTCTTCACACAAATGTGTTAAAAGCAGGTTGTTAGGACCTCTTAAATAAAGCATCCAGTATCAGCAAAGTGCAGCAAGCTATTAAAAACATGCATCCCACCGTGATGAAAGTAGGCTTAATGCAAACAGGATACAACCTGGTACAGAAACAGACACTTCACAACACCTGTACTGAACAGGACAGAAAGTTGTGTGTTTAGTGTATACAAATATCTTGTGTGGCTTGTTTGGGAGATGGTTACCAATCCTGCTCTTGCTCTCTTGGACAAGTACTTCTGAGGAGCTTTCCCTGTTTGCAATCTAACATCTTCCCAGCTGACCTTCTGGTTAGCAAGCAGACAGTGCCAACTGCTGATGGTGGTTATCAGTGAGTTACTGCTCTGGGTTATTTTGTTTAGCTCCAGCTTTGGAGCTGCCTCTTTTTTCTATTCCCTGAATGGATATCAGTCAGAAAACAACCCAGTCCTGGGAACATGAGACTTTAATGTGCAGTGAGTAAGCACCTTGAGACTGAAGCCTGTCGCTAGAACTCATCTGGAATTGCTTACCACAGGGTAAATTTACTAGAATCTGTGACTTAATACTGGACTTTAAAAGGTGGCACCTAAAGAAATCCTCTTAATGTCTCAACAAGCTGATGTTGACAATTTCTTTGCATTAAGGACTTGTGGCAGAGTCAAAATCCTTGCTTGGTACCATAGACAAATAATTACAGAGAATTTTTATCTTGATCCATTACTCCAAAGTAGCCATGCATAAAATATTCACAGCAGCTATAGGGGAATGCACAACCATTTGGTGGGTTTTATTAATTTCTTTTTCTTTCTTCTTCCTAGAACCATGATTTGTAGAATTGTAGGAATGAAACTCAGGCTTTGCATCTTTTAGCAAAGGGACTGCTCAGGTGAAATCGAGTTTTATTTTTTCCTGTGAACTTCTGTCTGACTTTTTGGTGTGTTTTTGCCTTTTGCTTGTTTGTTTTTTAAACTTAGACAAAACCTAGAATTTTCAGGCATTGGGAACTATACAGGAACGTCAGAATAACCAACCAATAGCTGCACTAAACGTGGGGACTTGTGCCTGCACAAGACCCCTTCAGCTGAACTGAGCTGGATGTTTGTGGAGCTCACTCCCACTTTGTATAATTTTCCTAAGTCTCTTGCCCAGAATATTATGTGTGCTTCTAAAGATGTCAAATCACCATCCAGCATCTACTGGGGGCTGCAAACCTTTATGGAAGTGAGAAAGCTTAGCACTCGAGTGGTGTTTAATAGCAGTCTGTGATGGGAGATTGCCAGATTGGCTAAATTATACTGATTTTGATTGTGAAGTGGGGAAATAACATGGAAAAATTGCATGTGGGCTTAAGGAACTCTATTCAAGAATAATTTAACAATTTTAACCACATCCTATAAAAAAAAAAAAAAGTAACTTATTTTTGTGAAACCATGATGCAGTGTGATTTATCTGGTGAGGAGAAAGAACAGGTCAGAAGTGACTCCTGCTATATGTCATTTATCTGTTCACATTCCCTGCTCTTCAACTGGATATTGGCTTAAATGTTATTGAAGAGTTTTGTAAGGATTTAAACCAGAAGCATCAATATGTTGTAATTTTCAGTGGCAGCTATGTCAACTCCGAAAAGCATTTATGAGTAGCCATTATTATTTCTATACAAATTTGGGCTTTGCTGGTGCTTTGTAAGATGTAGATGACTTTCCTGTGGTGTCTGATATTTTTACCATGAAAGCTGCCATCGAGGGAAGGCAATGAGCAAACGCTGGGAGTTCTTATGCTGCTCTTGCAAATCACTTTGGGACAAAACTAGCAACACAGTCTGGAAGTTCCTGTTTGTTGGGTGCCTCTTCTCAGTCAGTTGTTTCCCATAACAAGTTCTAGGGTCTTACAGAGGAAGATTTAAAGTGTAGGATTTAATTTGTGAACATATTGAATGAGTGGACAGAGACATGTTAGGGAATGGGAATGGTCATTCTGGTGTGGATTCTCTGTTCAGGTATGCAAATGATTTCGACTCAAAAAAAAAGAGGAAAGATTGCTCTGACACTTAGTTGCTTAAATCATGGGTTTGGTTTTTTTTAGGAAACAATTTTCCTGCCTAATTTATCAAGCAAACATTGTGAGTTTTTAGCTGGAAATAAGAGCCTCAACAGAAATAATGTCATCGAGTTTGGTGGTGTATTTTCCTTAGAGCCACAGAGTAATTTAGCTGTTTTCCAAACATTGGCTTCTTTGTTCTAGGTGCTTGCTGATGGTCTAGAAAAAAGGCTGTTCCTGTCCCAAAGTACTCACAAGAGTTTCTAATTTTAAATGATAGAGGACTTTAAGAAATTCAGACATTCTTCCCACAGGCAGATTTCCTAGATGCCAAGGAGCACTTTGGGATGGAGACTGGCAGTAACTTTCATTTGTTGGGCCTTTTGGGGTGGATGCCAGTCGTGACCGGAAAGCATTAAACCCTCAAAGCTAGGAGAAGCTCTCAAATGAATCCTCTGCCTGTGGATTTCTCACTCCCAGTGGCAGGGGCTATTTCTCTACCCTGGTGTCAGCTCAGTAACGAGGGGGGAGGCACAGCCAGTAGCTTGATTGTTCTGGATGAACTATCAGTGATCCACAGGGAATACTGGTACCTTGACCTCCTTGACCCTCAAAGTGCTGAGTGTGGAAAATGTGAAGTCTCCATGGGCCTCAATATGTGCAAGATGCCAGAAAAATGCAGTTCTCAGAAAACCTTTTTTTAAGGTTGTATCGTTGTGCTAACATTACAAGTTTGCCTTCCCTTTGTTTTGTCCCCAAATCCACATTTTCCTTTCTTCTTCCCTTCAGTGACATTCACATTTTTATTGTATTTAAGGTGTTTGCAATTGTCCCCAAGGAAGAAAAATGTAATAGAGGATTTAAAACACAGTTACACTGCAAAACTGTGTTCTGTTGCCTCCATCGTGGAGCTGGGGTCTCTTTTAATAATGTCTTCCCCACACTTAGCCAAAATCTCTGCTGAACTTGAGTAAACTCCCTACAGCTCCTTTTGGACTCATTAAGGGCAAAGTTATATTTCAATTTTGATATTTGGGCGTTTCCTTGGCAACACTTTTTTCATTTGGACACACAGAAGGTTATGGATCATACACTTGCTCCTCCTGAATTCACAAGTATTGGTGTAGCAGAGCACAGCCTGAAGTGCACAATAACAGCCTGCTGCCTGGGGCTGCTGTTGCCAGTCAGGATTTAAAAGCGTTTCCAGATTGTTTTTGTCAATATCTAGAAATGTGTATGGTAAGCATAGCACTCCCAGAAAGTTTAGTCAACAGTTTAAGATTCCAGTCAGTGAGTTACTTTCCCCACTCCTATTCTGAGGACAGAAAGGTGTATTTGATTTAAAGTTTATACACTCTGCCTGCTGAGGCTTTCTTGGTTTTATTTTCCTGATGGCCATTCGTAGTCTGAGCACCCCTGCCCTTGCGCTGCTGCACTGCCCCTAGATTCTCTCCCACTTTCAAACGTGATGTGTGATGCTGTGTGTGCAGTTAGGAGCCGAGAGTAAAAGTTCATCTTAGGCTGGCTTGAATAAATGACTTCTTCCATGCATGTGCTTTGGATTCCGTATCATGAAGGTTGCAGACTTTCAAGGCAACTGAAACTGCATTTTTAAGGAGTCCGAATTGTTTGTTGTTGCAAAGGAGAACTTAACCTTAGCACAGCTGCTGATAGCAGCACCAGTCCTTGTACTGCCATTGCTAAACTGACATTGACATTCCCTAGTTCTGGATCTGATTTCATTAGCAGATCTAGGAGCATCTTATGGAAGAGGCAAAGTAGTTTTTAAATTAGAATTCTTTTGACATGGATGATGGGGTTTTGGTTTTCTTAAGATGCTGTTGTTAATGAGGTGTAATCATTTAGACATGCCAAAAAAATCTTAATTAACTGAAGACATCAGCAGACATAACTAATACAGTTTAAAAAATCTGTGCCCTCTATAGACTGGATCCTTTGCTTTTGCTCTTGAAACAGGAGCAATTCTTACTATGTAAAGTCTGCTACTTGCAAGTGATGCTAGAAGGATACCAAAGGAGTAACACCTTTTGTAAAGTACAGAGAGAAGCAAAGGGCTCCTCTCTTCACCTCAGCAACTCCAGGCTTCAGGAGGTTGAACTCACAGCTGCTTCACAGCGACAGAATGAGACCCCGACATGGAAGAGTGGCTTATGGTGCTCCGTTGTGAAAACAACATCCCCCGTAGCCAGTGCTCCATCAACGGGGGCACAGACCAGGCAGCCGAGTTCTGCAGCCCTGCCTTGGAAGGCCTTGTTGACCCGGGAGACAAGCATCTCCAGTGGTGCTTTTCTGGTCCTTTAGGCAAATACTGAAGCCTTTGCAGAGTGCTCAGCTGAGGTGCTTACCCTCGGCATGGCCCTGCTCCCTGGTGTAAATGGTGTGTTTTATGAAGCTGGGAAGAAGTAAGTACACAACCCAGTATTTACAGGTGAGTAGGGTGTCCTTGCACTTCCATCTGTGTATAAGTGGGCTTCATCCTAAAGATGAAAGGTTCTGGCAGGCATTATTTATAGCTAGGACCATTTTGTCTTTTGCCTTTTATTCTTCATAAGAGCCAGGATTTGCTAGTATCAGCCTTAACTTCCAATTTCCTGGGTTTTGTCAGCTTAAGCCAGACACTTAACCTTGTTCAGAAACGTTTTGCTTTAAGTTTTTTTCAGCTTTTGTCAAGGTAAAAATGTTATGAAAAATTGGGTAAGGAGGGAAAGAAGACTTGGCTTAAACAAAACTGAAGACCAAAGTTAGTTTTCAGTTTCTCGAAACAAAGAGAAGGTGAAAAATGCTGATTTCTTACCACTTCTTCCCCAGGGAAAAATGGGAGGTTGGGGAAGGAAAATGTCTTGTCTGTGTTTATGCCTTTGCAAATATAATTCTAAAATCCAGATGTGTAATTAAAGTCAGTGAGTCAGAAACCTGTAAATACTACAGCAGCCTTCACCAGCATGCAGTGTGAGTACATGCTGTCTCAGGGGTGGTAACAAAGAGAAGATGAGGGGCTTGTGGCTTGTGGACCTTCAGTGAGTGTGCACACATCACCTCCTCAGCTCCAGCGAGCTGCCATTTGCCTGTAGCCATTTTTCTTATAAACTGCTCTTCTGGACTTTGCTATGGTATCATTCAGGGTTCATAAATCGATATCCAAAACCACTGATGTGTTGCTTGCATCTTGCCCGTGGTGTTCCTACAGCTTTTCTATTGGGAACCCATCCACAATGTGTGTGAGAGTCAGGTCTGGGAGCTCTCCCCCTCCCTCCTTGCCTTACAATGACTGATACATCACTGAGGGACATGGTTCAGCAGCAGACTTGGTAGTGTTGGGTTAACAGCTGGACTCAGTCTGAAAGGTCTTCTCAAGCCTAAACAATTATGTGATTCTAAACCCTTGGAGATCATCATTATGAGTACAGTTTAGCTCAAGTATTTGAGGAGAGGTTCCTGTCAGGTTCCCCAGCTTATAATGGAGGCAATCCAAGATTGCTGCAGTTAAGTGCTGAAGAGAAATGGACAAATATATTTTTTTCTTTTTTGAGGAATTATTGGTTTACTTTCTACTGTGGCACTACCAATGCTCAGTTCTGGCTGGAAGGGATGTGTCAGTGGGAATTGTGTTCTCTCCTGAGTTTGCAGGGTGCATGGCACATTGGGATCCTGGACTCTTATGGGATGTCTTGGGAATTTTTCAAGCGAGAAAGACAAATTGGCCAAAAGTATTCCTCCCACAACCTTTCCTGAGGATAGGAGTGGTTCCAAAGTGTTCCCTCTTTAGACACCTTCCTGCCAGAGGTGTGAAGTTGTGGAGGAGCTGACCCGTGAGCTTTGCTGTTTGTTGTGGGCTGTTTTACTAGGGAAAGAAAAGCAACTCGCCCAGTTTGCAGGTCTGAGGAGAGCTTAATTAAACTGATTTTCTGTTACTTTAAATACATCTACACCTGCTTCTGTGGTGCTTTGAGAGGCTCCTGTTCCCAGAAGGCCAGGGCAGATGGGGGAAACAAGGAGAGTCATGTTCCAATTTGCTTTTTTCACCCAGACTTGTGAGTCTTGGACTGGTGTGTTTGCATTTGAGTGCATGCACGGTGGAAAAAATGCAGTGTAGTGATTTTCATAGGGGAAATTCCCTAATACTGGCAAACTCTGCATCTGTTTCAATTTTTTTTATTTTTGTTGTTGTTCAAAACAATCTTTAGAATTTTTCAAAATACAGCATTCAGAATTTGGTTGTTCACAATCCTTAAATAATTTGTTTTGCTTTCTCTGTTTCCTGTTCTGGAAATTTTTTCTTGAAAATTGAGGTTAGGGAAGGGCAGAGGAAAGTAACAAAGGAACAAAATCCCACCTCTCTCCCTCTTGCCCAAACATGGGAAACACTGGGGGAAGAAAACACCCTTAAGTTTCATCAAGGGTAGTCTGCGTTGAAGTGAGTAGTTTCCAATACAAGAGATTTCATCATCCTGAGGAGCTGTGCCTTGCACAGCCCAATCTTTGGCCTAGTTTCAGTGTCACGATGTGACACAGCAAACATGGAATAAGCAGCAAACTGGGTCTTGTGTGTTTACATTCCACCTGTAATAAAGTTAGTATGATTGAATTCATTAATGAATTAAATTACAGGAGAGAATGGGAATGTTGAAACCTTGCCCTCATCACTAATTGCTGTCTGTGCGCCGCTGCCCTTTTGGTTAAAACTTGGGGTTTCTGTAGGTTCCTGTTTCTGCTCGACTTGATGCACAGGGCAGCTGCAGAGGCTTTAACGCTGCCTTTGCCTTGCCTGCCTCCAGGTAGGCAGGTCCAGGCATCCGCTCGCAGGTGAGCGTTCATTTAGCTGCAGCGGAGAGGAGGCAGCAGGCAGCGCTGGGTCGGCTGCGGTGTCGGCAGCAGCTGGGTGAAGCCGCCTGGTGCGGTGCCGGAGTACTGCAGCGCTGCCAGCCCCAGCGCGGGCAGCCGCCAGGGAAATGCCTTTAAATGGCTTTTTCCAACGCAAAATTGTCCGAGGACTCGAGGAAAGGGCTGCTGGGCCTCTGCCAAGGCTCAGGTCTGCTCTCGGTCTGCTCTTTCCAGTCCTTCTCCGTGTAGGTAGCTGGGCGGGACAAGCAATAAAGTTTTGGGTTCGCTGCTCAGGCTCCTGTTTGACAACAAGAGGGAAAGGGTTAGAACTGTTTGGCTTTCCTGAGCTCCTGCAGGTGAAGTCTTGGACCTTCTTGGAGGCATGGGAGACTGAAGGGGTTGATAATTTGCCATCCCAGGGCCCAGAGAGCATCTGCTCTGACCCTGGTCGGGTCCCCGTAGCTGCAGTGTGCCCCGCAATAAACACTGCCCTACTCTAATCTTAACATGAGCAGCTCCACCTAGAACCGGTGGGGATGTACCCGGCTCCGGCCTCCTGCTGTCAGTGTCGTGGTAGAAGGCTGAGTGCTGTGCTGGCTCTTCAGGGCAAGCCTTGCTCTGTCTCCGTGCGTGTGTGAAAATTTGCGGGGGGATTTCTTTCTTTTCTTTCCTGCAGTGCATACGCTGGGACTGCTTTTTGTCTTCTCACCAGCTGAGCCTCAGCTGCAGATTCCCAGGCTCCTCTTTTTTCCCCTCTGTTCTCAGCAGTGATTTAATAAATATATTTAAAAATCACTTTTTCCTTTCTCCTCCACCCAGCTGCCAGCTCCCACCCCCATAATGTGCATGTGTACATGCATGTGAGCTGAATTCACATCCGCAGTGGGTGACAGGGCTGATTTCACCACAACTTAACACAATCTGGACTTTTTGACCTTCTTCTTTAACTTGACACAATCTGGGCTTTTTGACCTTTTTCTTTTTTTTTTTTTTTTTACTAGTTCCTTTTGTTGTGTGTTTGGGTTATTTTTCTTTTCTTCTTCCACTGCCTTCGTCCTTTTTGGATCCTGGTGTACAAGTCAGTCTCACGGTAAGTATGTGAACTGAATTTATATACTCGGAGACAGTCCACCAGCTGCGAAAGGGAAGATCAGGGTGACCAGGTCACCAGATAGCTGCCACAGTCACCACTGATGCTTTCGCCGTGCCTGCTGGCACCAACAGAATTCCCTACTCAAACCTGCTAGAGCGAAAGTTTCAGTTCCTGTTGCCTGGTGCCTGAGTGCAGTCTGTGTAGTGGCATTGCCTGATGTGCATGGGTAGCTCTCGGATATCGATGGGAGTTTCCTGAGAGCTCAGACACAAGTCTCATTGGCTTTGGTCTGCCATGAATTTCATGGACTTCAGCAGCACTGAAGCCTTGAACAGGAGCATCCAGAACAAACTTCTTTGCTGAAAGGGTTCTCAAAGAGTGGAAGAGATTGGCCTGGATGTTGTTAAAGGGCTTTCCAGCAGAGGTGATTCTGTGGGAAATGGGGAGATCAGGGAAGGAGAGGCCTGAAGGAACTGACTCCACACCAGCTACCACCTTCAGATCTTCTGAGTCCCATCCCTGACCTATTTTGTCTAGTGTTACCTTTAGTGTAAACTTCCTTTAGCTTCTTGTATCCAATCAGATTAAGGCCTAACAAGGAACAAAGCAGCAAAGCTCTTCTCCTCTGCTCATTTATCCCTGTGGCTGTAAGGACTGCAACAAAAATTCTTGCCTAGTAAGGAGCAGTTGGCTGTGAACAAACCTGGGACACGACACAGCCCCAGGATTACTGGAGCTTGTATACTCTTGAAACCTACCTAGACCAGTCCCGGTGCCTTACTGGTGCAATGGGGTATAGCAAAAGCATTAAGGATCTGAATGCAAGCGAAGTAATGTAAGACAAGATCTGTCAGCACAGGCTTTAATGTTGCTTAACAAAATATGTTACAGTAAATCTTTATAGACTGTTGGGTTCCAACAAAGTAAACCAAAGTAAACATTTCTCTTATGGGAAATTAAATTCCATGTGGTTAGGGCAGAGCTATGATTAATTCAATGGCAATGAGAATATAGTGAAGTTATTGACTGTGTCTGAGAAACAATTTAATGTCAGAGAAGAAGTTTAAACACCAGATAGAGGGAGTGGAGAAAGGGAATGGGAGTTTCTGATCTTTAATTATGAATTAAAGCATTGATGCTGTAGGTATTAAAGTGGCATCAATTATTGATAACAAGTTTGCTCCAGCATTAGGAAGGCCCTACCTGCAGCTCTGGGGGCGCTTGCACACGTGTGTGGGGGCGATTTGGTGTGCTCCCCTCACCAGCAGGAGCAGGGAGCGCTCGGGGGGCTGCTGGCCTGCGGTTCATGGTTTCATAATGCTTGCTTTAACTTTAAATGATTTTTAATATTCTACATATGGTTTCATGGTTTTAAGGCTCCTCACTGGGAACGAACAAGGCTGTGGTATTATGATGAATAGTGGATCAAGTCCAGGAACACCCACTTGCTTCCCTCCATATCAAACATGTGGCGCTCCCATTAAACATGGGATCTCCCTGGGGATTAGAGTTGTCCTATCTAATCCAGTCCTATTCTGTTCTCCCGACCCAGATTGAGTAGGATGCATTGTTCCCATACATTCTTCTTTTAATTAAATGCAGTAGATATGTCATGTCAATGAAATATTCCAGGTCTGTTTTTACATCTGTAGCCATTTTCTCTTCCTTTACTTCCATTTGCCTTCTTGGAAAGAAATTCTGCATTAAATAGTCTTGGATTAGCTGATTGGCTGCATGTCTGCTTCCAAAACAGTTCAAATAAAAATCCTAATGTTGGTTTTTGCTTTTCTGCCTGTATCAAAGTGGACTCCAGTGTCACAGAGACATTGCTCCTCTGAGAAGTTTCAGACCCACCAGAAAACTCAGTCTCCAAATTACCTGCCCTGCTTTGTTTGCTTTGCTAAGTGGATGACTTTTGCAGCAATCACACCAAGGGTTTGCTCCTTGCTACTCCTCTAATCCCTCCAGGCATTAGCATGATGGACTCTGGGCTGCCTTGCTAGGCAGCTTTTGCTGCAATGATTTGGTAACTGATCCAATTGATGCAAAGCTTCATCATTATTTAGAGTCAAAATCTTCTCTCAATGTACGCCAGGCAGATTATCCAGGTTTGGAAACTGATCTCCTTTTAAACATGCTGTGTTCAATTATTATTTTTAAAATGCTGGATTACAGCTATGAATTCTCTGGAGGTTAAACTGAAGCCTTATTATAAGGGGAACTACAAGTAAACATTATTAATTATATATTAAAAAAATTGCTTAAATTAGTTTTTTTTTTTCACACCTGCTTCTTTCTTAATTAGCTAGTAGTCCACACATTTCAGTCAGCTGAACTCTTTAGTATTTATTCAAGCATACTTGACATTAACATACTGTTTGATGTTTGATATCCTGAGTTTTTAATTTAACTACATGACAACAAATGGTATTTATGAAATATCAGTGAGCTGGAAAAATATCCTGTGTCACAGTCGTGCGCCGTGGTGAGCTGAAAGCTGCTTCCTTTAGAAAAGCAGGGGGGAATATGTGCCTTGTTCTGATATCCTGGGTTTTGTCCTTAGCAAGATTTACAGGCTGCCAGGGCTGCAAAGCTACCAAGAGAGTAGAAGGAGCCTGCTGTAGGATCTGGGGGGGGAGAAGCAGAAGAATGCTTTAAAAATGATGTCATAAGTTAGAGAGGTCTCACAAAGTGGGACTGGTGCTGACACGAGTCATCCACAAAGCATGGCTCTATGAATGCTTAGTGTTTGGATCGTTCCTCCCCCCTTAGGATCTGCAGCAATTCACAAATTTTCCATCAAAATTTGCAGAACTGGTTTGAGTTAGCACAGTGCCTGGAGACCAAGCTGGGCTCAGGCCTGGCTGTGCTAGGTACTGCTCACCATCAGAAGGCAGTCGCTGCCAGAGGGGACTTGCATTCAAAACAGATTGTGTGAGCAGAGGGTGCTGAGTCCAGGAGACACAGCACCATGTGAAACAGCTTCCTCAGGCTTTCGTGGAGGAGCAGTGGCAGCCTGAGGGTTGGAGTATGTTCCCCAAACCCCACATTACTCCGCAGATAGCTTCATAGTAGTTTTCTTTTTTTTCAGTGGGGAAACTGAGGCAGGAAGCAGTCAGCTGGCTTTAGAAGCAGCTCTGTGCTGAGGACAGCAGCCAGGCCTGCAGCCTGCACGTGGGTTCAGGAGGTATCAGCTCTCTGTCTCCGAGTGAATAATCTCACATTTGTAACTGCAGAGCTCCACAGCCAGCGATGACAGAATCTGGAGCTGGCTTGCATTAAGCTTGCAGAGCCTTTGCCAGAATCTTGATACCTGCTGTGTTGGTCCTCATCTGTCCCTCATCTGAGCAGGGTTTACAGGCCATGGCTGGTTTGGTGGGTAAAGGTCCTCAGCAGAAGGGTGTGGAGGATCTGAGTCATTTGTTAAATCTGCTACAGATTCTCTTGTGAGTTGTGTCCTTCCCAGGCTGTTTCCTACCTGACAGCAAAGTTTGGGAATTTTGTTGTGTTATACTGAGCAGAGCTTCAGTGCTTTGCAGAAACCCATGCTGGCAGCTGACTTCCAGTTTATCAGCTGCACTATTGGAGAGATCCAAAATGAGGCATTTTCAACGAAGTTGAATACCTAAAACTGGAACATCTCAAGTAGATTTAGACAATTTTTTTTGTTTGGTTTGGAGTTTCAAAACAGAAATTTGTTTTGAGATCAAAGCCCTTAACTTAGAAAAAGTGAAAATAAAATGTTGTGGTGTGGTGGGTTTTTTGGTGTGTTTTTGTTTTGTTTTGTTTTGTTTTATTTGGTTTGTTTTTTCCCACTTGATGGCTTTGCCCAGCAGTAAAACGTAGCAAATTGGTCGTGTCCTTAGCCTACCTCTGTTTAGACTTTTTGGGCACTTTAAAGCCTCAGATCTGTTTCTGTGTTTGTTGAGATGCTGTTAATCACTATGATGACATTCAATTTTTTCTAAGCTGTTTGCACCATAACAAAGGTCAGAAATACAAAATATTTGAGAATAAACCTGTGTCACCTTCCTGATCCCTACTTCTGTGCCAGGTAGGATCCTGTGATGAGGAAAAACTGTCTAAATGCCCTGGTTCAGACCAAACCCCTTTCTGTGTTTTAAGGCTGATGGTCATTGTAGCAGACACCAGTGTCCATACACTCTCCATCACCAGCAGATCACTGCAGCTCCAGGCACGTGGGGGTGTGCCCACACTGCTGTTATTGCTGCCTTGCTGCCCTCAGAGTCCGACAGCAGGCATTAGCTCTACCTGCTCTCTGTGCCATTAAGATGCTGGCAGTCAGTGAAAGAAGGCAATAAAAGACTATTGGTGTTTGCACCCCGGATCTCTACAGAGCCTGTGTGCTCTGCACCAGGGCAAGGCATCTGCTCTGGGGTGGGGTTTGGTCAGAACCAGGCCGTGCTGTGCAACAAACGGAGCGCACGTAAAGAACTCCACAGCGTGGGTTTGGCAAGGTCCCTCATGGCAGTGGAATGCTCTACACCGAGGAGAATATCTTCATAAAAATAAATGGGAGACAGATGCATGGATTTCAAGTGGCAGGATGAATGCTGAGTGAAGAGAAAGCTTGTGTTGGATGTTCGCATGTTAGCAGGTCAAGATAGCTCATTCCTAGCACAGCTGCCGTGTTCTTGCTGGGCTCTGGCCTTGCCAGGGAGGAGGTGTTAGGGAGAAGCTGGTCTGGAAGAAGAGGCAGTGAGTGTGGAAGAGAGGCACCAGACACAGTGGTCGCAGTCTGCAAGTTGTGATTGCTTGAAAACCACCACTTCAGGTGTAACCCCAGGGTTTGTTTGGGGCTGCTTTTCCCTCAGCACCTTAGTCCTCTGTTGATCCACTGGTAGATGACTCAGTGAGTGGAGGACAGCCTCTGGTGCCTGGTTCCTCACAGTATTTTCTGGATGTGTGAAAAGGGAGAGATGTTTGCACACTCACCAGAACAGTTCTGTTTAATTTAGAACTTGGAAAGTTCCTGCACTCTGGATTAAGTTCTGCTACAGCTCAGCTTTTGGATTTCACCTGTGTGAAACTTCTTTTACTGAACCACTAAGAGGGTGATATTTCTTTAAAGACCACAGACCTAATAGCAGTTTATTCCACAGGTAGGAACAGAGCCAGATCAACAGACCTGTGTAAACAAGACACCACAGGCCTCTTCTTGATTTTTAAAAAATATAATATATATAAAGAGGCTACTTCAGATTCTGCAGAAGTAATAATAAACCCGAACCTAATGGGTCACCATATGCAGAGTGGAGTTCTCTTGGGTCTTAGGATATACACTTAAAGAGCGAAATAAAGAAAAGGAAAAAAGCAGTAATATTGGCAACTGTTGTTAGGTAGTATAAACAATAGCCAGCCATTGGCTTGGAGCAGGGGATCAAGTTCCAATAGCACTCAATAGGGAGCCTTCCTTAAAAAATTAGAAGAAGCTGGGCTGGAGCTGGTCCATGCTGGGAATGGCAGAAGAAGCAAAAACAAGAGTAAATGAATGGAAATTAAGCAGCAGGAAATGGGGATTTGGCACAAGGTTGGAATTTGAAACTGCAGAGAGGTGTCAGTGATAAAGGTTGGATAGAGTTTCTGGCCAAAAACAGAAAGAAAGAATGCAGATGTGTTCATTGAATAAAGTACAGATGTAGAAAGTGGAAGGGGGGTGGGAGGTGGCAGGAGGAGAGGGGAATAAAGAAAAGGACAAAAATGGAGGGGAAATAACATTGCAAGAAGGTGCACTCCTGTTTAATGGCTTTTGCAACATCTTTACTCAGTCTGTAGAGAGCAGCAGCTGTAGGCTTGGGCTGGGTTGCTGCACTCTACAGCAGCCTGTGTTTGCATGCAACTTGTCCTGGCCCTGGTGTGCTTGGGCCCACACTCCTTTGGACTATGCAGCAGTCAGCATCTAGGTGCGGGGTGGGGCTGGGGATCTGCTCCTTTATCATCTGGCAGCATCTCCTCAGGAAGAGGAGGTGATGTCATTGCAGGATTCGTGCTCCTGGACTCTGTGTAAAGAGCCTGGGCTGTAGAAGTCCTGTTCCCGTTGCTCTTGTTCTTACCCTTTCTTCACTTGTCTTTGCTCCTTGCTGCCGCTCCCCAAGGCAGTGTTTGTGCCTGGCTGGGCACAGAGCTGCATCATCCACGTTTATTGTCCATGATTTAGACAAGCTCACCTTGTGCAGTCGACAGCAGACCTGTTCCCCCTGATTACAAAGGAAGTTTTTTTGCTTAAACCATTTCGTGCCTGCATTCGGGTAGGCTGGTGAAGTTTTGTTTCCATTTCTGCAGCTCATCTTATGAGTAATGCTGTTGTATCCTCTCACTAAAGTCCTTTCCTGGCCCACGTTACTGCTGCTTCCCAGCACTTCTCTGTAGAGCTGTCTTGGGACTGCCCTGGTGGCAGAGGGAACTCCTGGCACTCCTCTGCTGCTGCTATGCCCTTGGTAAGTCCAAACAGGGCAACTTGGAAGGCCTTTAGCCATTTGTCTCCTAACGATTTGAGCACATAAAACAAGAAATATGGTCTGAGGGACCTGCCAGATAATCACATAGCCTCTAGCAGAGCCAGAACAGAGCCTTCTAAATCCAGGCTAGGGCTTCAACCACTGGACCATGCTCCTTCAAAGCTGTGCTGACAGAGCTGTAGCTTGGGGAATAACCAGTCCAGGGATTAAGCAGTATCCTCCTAGCAGTGTCACTGCCTTCACCCTAGAGACCATGCAAGCTTAATTATTTTTAATTGGCATCTTGTGTTTTTAAACAGGTATGTTAGAAGTGCCACGGCAGGCTTCTGAAGGGTCTGATTCTCTGCTGACCCCTGTCTTGTGTGTCATTTGCTAAGTAGGAAGGCTGGCATTTGGTGCCCTCTTCACAGTTGATGTTAATAAATGAAGAGCAGTGCTGCACTAGAGCACAACTCTTGGAACATCAGCTAAGATGAATGGCACTCTTTGAGCTGTGCCTGCCCAGACTGGGCTGTGAGTAATGGAGTCATGGGGTCAGACCCTCATCTTGTAACTCAACCTGCACCGTGCCCTGCTGACTTCTTTAAGAGCCTGCCCAGCAAAACTGTTTCACTGCACTGGCAGTTCACCCAACTGCACAGTACCACACTGCTGGTGAACGAGGTCTTTGCATTTGTGGAGGTTTAACCCTTTGTGCCTACAGAGGACTTGCAACTTGGCTTGCACTTCCACTTTAAAGCTCCCAAAGAGAATTTTGTGTGAATTGTGACACTTGCAACAGGGATGAGGAAAACAAGACTTGGAGAGGGTGAACAACCACCTTGAGAAAGGTGAGAGGGAGTTTAATAGCAGTTACACAGGCTGCTTGCAAGGGAAGTGAGACCTTAAGTAATCTAAAGCAACATCAGTAAATAAAAACCTTCATGTTTAAGAAACAAAATCTCAGCCGTTAACAAAATCATCACAGGTTTGGACACACCAAACCTGGCCAACTGACAAAGGTGCTGCACAAATGCTAGCAAAAGAGGTTGTCAGTGCCAGAGATTCCCCAGCTGAGCTCTGTTAAATTCCTTTGTGAAATCATTAAGTGGCCCAGACACTATCTGGGATCATTTGCCTGTTCCTGGGTGATGTTAACAAATAATGAAATAAACCTGCAAAATCAAATGCGTCTTTAAGTGATGCAAATCCTGGCCATTAAAAGGGTTGTTATCTCTGCTTTTAGAGCAGCATCTGGCCACCTTCCTCTTTCTGTTTCTCCATTTATGCTTCATATCTCTTCTCCTCTCCCCCCACCATTCCCTTTATGGAGTCTTTTAAGTATAGATGCTACTTACATGCCTAAACAGCTGTAAAACTACCAGTGCAAACCCCCTGCAAATGCCGAACAGATGCGCGGTGGTGAGAGCTGCATATGGACAGGACTATCAGCACGCTGGAGCCTTGGACTCCTCACCTTCTTCCCTTACTGCACGGAGTGAAGGAGAACTCTACCACCCTTCAGCTCCCTTTGCTACAGCAGGAAAGGTCATGCTAAGACCTTTGAGCTGGTAGCCTGGGAAGGGAGTGCAGAGCTCATTATTTTGAGTGTGGGTTAGTTTTGGTTGGTTTTTAGAGAACGATAGACAAAGTCACACTGTGGTGGTGTAAGAGCACAAACTGGCTCACACTCTGGCTTGCCTTCCAACTCTGTCTTTCACTCTGCATTGAAGATGCATGCATGGCAGGACTAGGAATGCCACATGGCAGCGCAGTGGCTTTAGGAGACCTACAGGATGTGCAGCAACAAGTGCTGTGAGCAGCACGTGGAAGAGTCTCCTGTCACAGGCTGGGAGGTACAATCTGTTGGTATTTAACTGTTAGCATCTTTATATGGGGCCTGGTGGTGTTGGGCTGACAATTGGACTCGGCGATCCCCGAGGCCCTTTCCAACATTAATGGTTCTGTCGTTCTTTGATTCTAGCTTGTTTTGTGCCCTTAAACTCAAATTTATGGCACAAGTTCATGCAGGTTTGCAGCTCTGAGATTCAAAATCTGTTGTGGGGAAAGCAGAGTCATGCTTGGGGGAGGCAGCAAGTGAACATCCCTGCTCTTGTGAGGAGTGGCCTCAGTCCAGCAAAGTGCAAGGACACAGAGTGCTGATGGAACAAGTATGGGTCGCATGTGCAAGGATGCTTTACCCAGGCATGATGTCTGCATTGCATCTGGGTAATTGCTCCTTGCACCACCTGACCGTGATCCTTGCACGTTTCCCAAGTTTTGGACCTCAATGTGCAAATTACAGTTCTGGTTGTGAGGAACCTCTGCTGGAACTGAAGTTCTGTGCAAACAATTCCTTCCGTTTGAGTCATGCTTCAGAAAGACCTCTGGAAATGAGTGTGCCTGCAGCATGAACCTGATATCTTGCTCTTCCCCCAAACAGCAGTTCCACCAAGACCCTGATATTAGCAGTTTGGCCAAATGTTTAATTACTGCAATTACAAAAGGGCATCACACTGAGCATCAACCACTTTCTGCTGCAAATGTTTGCACATAGCCAGGACTGAGAAGGAAACAAATACACAAGATGTGCATATGGTCTAATGTCAGTGTGGAAGAATCATCTTCGAGGCTGTTAATGTGTGGCTAGGTTGGAGCAGGGCTCTTAGCAGAGGGCACCTCTGAGCCTGCTTCCTGAGATTGCAAAGCCAGAGTGAGAGTCCTTTTGTCAGGAGCATTTACAATGGGTCCAGGGAGTTTTCTGGATGCTCTCTCTGCATGTCTTTTGAGACATCCATATGCATTTTTGCATTCTGCATCTATGGGAGTGAATTCACTGGAGTAGCTGGAAAAAATATTTATAGCTTCCCTCTCGGAATTCTACAAAGTATCCATAGGATCCTACATGCTGAATTATGAGAGAACCATATGGTTTATTCCCAGCTGAATACAGGACTTCTGAAAAGGAGGATGGTGGCATAAATTTTTTCAGTATAACCACCCTTGTCTCTTTACATCACTTTCACAAGTATATATTAGGCAAATGAAGCTGTTATAAGATTCTTTTTTTCTTGTGTTTTGAAGGGCCACTGTGGGATGTTGGGAGTTGATTTTGATTGTAAGAGAGATGTTCTGACAGGCAGGCTTGTGAACAAATCTGGAAGGAAAAGCTGAAATGTGTGACTTTTTTGTTGGCTGATATTCGATTCTCAGTTGTATCAATTTTTTTTTTAAATCAAAAGTTAAATTTTCTTTTTCTGTACAACTGCTGAAAAATCTTCTCTGGAAGGCAACCTACAGTTTCACAGCCTCTTCTGTGGCTTTTTTCCTCTGTTAAAAAATAGGTGATGTCAGTAGGGCTTCCGTTCTGGTTATTTGTTTCAGGGGTTTATTGGGTTCTCTCTTTTTAGCTAAAACTCGCTAAGAGCATCAGATTCATCTGCGTCCTTAAAGCATCCTACAAGGTTAAGATATTGCCCATCTCTGTGTATTTTAACCCAGGAAGGCTTTTTAACAGCTCTGTAGCTCTACTAATTTTTAAGTTTTTTTTCTTTCTCCTTGATTTCTTTTGGCTCTTGGGAGGGGGCAGGGGAATAAGCAGAGAGGAAAGAGAAAAAAATAACATTAACACAAAGGAGCACTTCTTATTAAGAGTAGGTGGGTAAAGGCATTGGAAAAATAATACCTCAAGATGCATTGAAACATTTTAGGGAATTAGGNGGTAGAAAATTAATATTAAAGACAAGCTGTGAGTTTCCATCTGGCCTTGCCGCTTTCGACTAACGCTTCCATGACGGAATTCATCTGTCCATCAACTGTCAAAAATTCTCCTGTCAGTAAATCCCTGGGTACTCTCTCCAGCCCACCCCACTCAAAAATATTCCGAGCCACAAAGTCCTCCGAATTCCGAATCGCCTCCTCTGCCCCCCTTCCCGCTCTGCTCTTGCTGCTGCCAAAGTTGCAGTCTTGGCTATTTGCTTATTTGCACCCTCCTTCGGAACCGGGGTTCCAGGATGGGGTGCGGGGGGAGCTCCGGTGGAAAGAGACTGGGGAGCCTTCAATCATCTGGAGGTTAAATTCTCACCAAGATCCTCCTAAGCCTTTCAGTCGCAGCCTGACAGCAGACAGCCCACATCTGTTTTAAAACACTGAGTGGTTGTGAAGTGTGAGCTCCCCACTGTTTAATGTAACTACATGACTATTTAATGTACACACTGCCAGAGCAACTCGCAATGCCAAACTGTTGTGACATGCCTGAAGGACATATATAAACATAATATACAGTGGTTTATTGTGACAAAGTGCATCTCTGCTGCAAACAGAGCCAGATAAGCCTGCTCCCGAACGGAGTCAAATGGGAGCCGAATGCTATTTACCATCTATTTGTTCATTGCCGACATAAGCCAAATATACATGAAACTTCTGTTCCTTAAAATTGCATGGAGCCTATTTAAATTCCCCCAAGAAAGAATTTTTAGCTGAGGATTCATCCAGATATAGGTTTTCTGTTCTGTTATTGATGATAGAAGTAGAACTGGAGGAAGCAGGAAGGGAGTTTGGGCAGTGGGCTCCGCGTGCGTGGCTGTTTCGACTCCCATCTCCCCTAGGACTGCCTTGCCTTGCTCCTTTGTGCCAGCCAGACCTGGCCCCATCATTTCGTCTTCTCTGAGACTAAAAGGGCTACACCCTGCCAGAAATTTCTGGGGGTTCTCTGTCTAAGCTTAATTCACGAGGAGTAGTGATTTTAAAATGTTTCCATTATTTTTCTTCCTCAACTCTGCTGAAAGCTAAACCTGCCTCCTCTGCAGCATGCAGCAATGTTACATCTTTCAAAGTACATTTATTGCACTGTTTTCTCCTTCAAAAAAGTGTTGGTTACTTGTGGCTCCTGACACCTCATTAATCAAGTGGTCAGAATTCAGTACTTTACAGCAGCAAGACCAATTAACCTTTGCTAGCTACACAGCAGCCAAAAATAATTTCTAATTGTCAAATGGGGAAAGAAAATCTCACCCCAAACACTGAACCTCTGAAGAGCATAAAGATAAAAAAGTGGGATTTCTTTTTTGTTTTTCAAGCACTTAGAGAGAAATTCTACACTCTGCATGTCTGCATTTCTGCTCCTGACTTCTGAAGTAACGAAGAAATTTGGAGAGAAGCGAGTTCAAAGGTTGGGCTCTGCACAGTTGCAGAGTGCCTGCCTGTAACGTGTCTCCAAATCCCTTCGGATGAGAGATTGGGCTTGCCTGACCTGTAACTCGAGAGCCTGTGTTCTACAGCATCGCCCTTCCACAGCTCGGATATTAGTAGGAGACAAAAGATGGTGTGAGCTCGAACCATTTCGTTGTAGCCCAAATCTTTCCTCTCCAGCATTTGTGCTGTGCTGGTCCCTGTCGCAGTGAGTCTCACTGCAGCGCTCCTGCTCTGCACTGTCCGTGGCAGATCTTGGTGGCAGTGATGGAGTCCTGGCAGCTCAGGAGCTGGCCTGTGGGCTTTGTTTGCATCTCCTAACCTGAGCATTTCAAACGAAACCCAAATATTACCACCTAGGGATTACGTTTCAGTGGAGACTTTACTGTGCTTCTTGAAGCCAAGCCAGCTTTTGCCTGTGAACTGTTTTTATTCTTTTGATTGCTGGTTTAAAGGCAATCAGAGCAGTGAACATTGTTTCGGGCAACTCGGGGTTGTTTTAAAAGAAGTCTTTTAAATATTAATGCGGGAGAAGGATGGTGCAATAACAAGAAGTTTTTCATAAATTAGAACAGTTACCCAAATTGCCTTTATTGTTTTATTATTCCTGAAGTGCAGAGTCTTGGTCAGAGCTCTGGACCCTGGTGTGCAAACAGCTTCTCTGCTGCGCAGCACCCCCCGTTTCCTTGCTCAGCCTAGTGAGAGCTCTCCTCATTTTTCAAGTATCTTTTGTGGTGACCCTGCTGTTTCATTCTCTGTTCTTTGGATCAAACCATCAGAAGGGCTGAGTACAAAGTCATGATGAGGTTCAGATCTTCTCTGAGCTTTGGCACCGAGTTTCATGGGTCTGTACTACTGCAAGCCTTGGGTTATGCGACTGAATGTTGCCAGGTACTCCCGAGGCTTAGCTGGGGTTTTGTCTTTCTTTACAAGCTGGTAACTTTCTCATACAGTCATTACAAAACAAAATTCCTTTGGAGTGTTTGTGTGGACTTCTCAGAAGTGCTTCAGACCCTACCTTTTCCTGGTAGCTGGGTTTCTCTGTCACACATTGAATTAAAAGAGGACATCTCCATCCTCACTTCGGGCACAAAGTGATTCAGGAAATTGTTTATCAGGGCGGACCTGTGAGGTTNTCCCTCTTCCAGGGCTGTTCAATGTATTCCAGGCAGCGGAGGTCACAAGCACTGGTGCATATGCAAGAGCCAAACAAATAGCCTTCCTGATAGGGCTGGGTGACATGTGTCAGCCCCTGTCATCCCCGAACAAGAGAGGCAGTGTGCCCAGACAAAGGAGAGGGTGGAATCTCGGCACACTGGCAAACCCTGACCCACACGCAAGGGCTTTGTG